>CAJHZI010000881.1:257500-344089 GCA_905160935.1 Enchytraeus crypticus | reverse complement strand
TCTCTCTCTCTCTCTCTCTCTCTCTCTCTCTCTCTCTCTCTCTCTCTCTCTCTCTCTGTCTCTTTCTCTCTCTCTCTCTCACTCTCTCAATCGTTCGTTTTGCTTATTGTTTATGAAGTTGTTAGGTTTGAGTTTCTCATGGTGACTCATTTACTAATTGTGTCTCTATTTGAACAAATTCTCTATTTGCCGCACTGTAATTCCTGATAAAGACTAAATTTCTTAATATGCTAAAGTTAGAAGAACATTTTTGTATGTGTGGGTGCAATGTTTGATGCTATACAGTAATAGCTTTGGTATCATAGACCATATCATTTCTATAGTCGTATACTTGTTAAGCAGTCTCAAAGTTTCACTGCAGTTGTGTTTGTTGTAGACATTTACTAGCCTGTTCTTGTTCTTATAGAACAGATGTGCGGCTACGAAGGATACTTGATCAGACCTCTGGTGTTGAGAATGTCTTCTATCTCGTTGACTCGATGGATTACAAACCAAACATGCTTTCAATCAGTCAATCTTAATCCAACTCTCACTGGTTATGTTTTAAGTGACTGTGGATGTGCTTTATGTGTGTTTATATGAGTAACTTGTGTTTGCAAAGATCATACTATTTGTATTTGTGTATGTGCTTGTGTGATGACCCTATGTATCTTGCTTGTATGTGTGCTTGAATGTGTGGTGATCCTATGTATGTGTGATGATCCTATGTATGTGTGCTTGTATGTGTAGATGGAATTTGCTGTAAGGCTCTTGGACCCATCAATGAATGGTGGACAGCTGGATTTGATGGAGGGGAAAACCCACTGATTGGATTCTCCACTGGTAGGTTATTTTTATACACTATATGACAGGCTATTGGCTAGCTGATGACTCATCATGTTTTACTAGTGATATTGTCTCGTTATATACCACGGACCTACCAGTAGGCTGTGCACTAAGAGAGAGAGAGATTGTCTCGTTATCTCTAAGTTGTTTTATGTATGACAGGAACCAGACCACATTCACTCTCAAGACTCTATAACCTTAATAACCTGTTCAGATGACTGACTGATTTATTGATTGATTGATTGGTTGAATCGTTTGTTGAGTACATCCTGATGAAGCCTAGCGAGATTTATCCTATTGATTGGATGACTGATTGATTGGATGACTGATTGATTGATTGATTGATTGACTGGTTGAAGCGTTTGCTGAGTACATCTTGATGAAGCCTAGCGAGATTTATCCTATTGATTGGATGACTGATTGATTGGGATAACTGATTGATTGATTGATTGAATATCTGGTTGAAGCATTTGCTGAGTACATCTTGATGAAGCCTAGCGAGATTTATTCTATTGATTGGATGACTGATTGATTGGATAACTGATTGATTGATTGATTTACTGCTTGATTGATTGATTGATTGATTGATTGACTGGTTGAAGCATTTGCTGAGTACATTCTGATGAAGCCGAGTGAGGCATATGCTCCCCACATGAATGCTGTGATGGAGAAGATTCAGTTGTCTAAGATTGTGATAGAACACCTGACAGAGAACACTGATGCTACGTATGAGGACATCATCAACAGAATAGAGACGACCGTTCCTCTAGCATCCACATCAACCACCAGCTTCACTGAGGACACACTACTGCGTCATGCTCAGTGGATTGTTGATCAGGTCTGTCTCTGTCTCTCTCTCTCTCTCATTGTTTCTTTCTCTCTCTGTCTTGAAAGAGATATCTGTATGGTCACTATTATGAATAGAAGAGAGTTTAAGTTTATTTCAGAATAGAGTATTGACAATAATAATAGCCTCTATGATGTGTAGTGATTAATCGTGTCTCTATGATGTGTAGTGATTAATCGTGTCTCTATGATGTATAATGATTAATCATGTCTCTATGATGTGTAGTGATTAATCATGTCTCTATGATGTGTAGTGATTAATCATGTCTCTATGATGTGTAGTGATTAATCATGTCTCTATGATGTATAATGATTAATCATGTCTCTATGATGTGTAGTGATTAATCATGTCTCTATGATGTATAGTGATTAATCATGTCTCTATGATGTATAGTGATTAATCATGTCTCTATGATGTGTAGTGATTAATCATGTCGCTATGGTGTGGGTGGAGAGCTATGATGTGTAGTGATTAATCGTGTCCATGTGCTGCACAGGTGGAGAGCTATGATGAGGCGGCTGATGTAGACGACACACTACTGGTGACTGTGCCTGGCATGAGGTCTCTCATCAAGCTTGCAGGTGTGACTCTGGGGCGCAGGTATGTGTCAACACACGAGTTACGTGTTATACAACACATGTGTTATGTGTCATACAACATATCAGTTACGTGTCATACAACTTTACACCATTTTTCTTATAAGTGGCGTGCAGATTCAGATGTCTGTAGAGGCGCCTACAACTTGGCCAGTGAGATTTCTATTTTTTTATTTTTAAAATTTCGTTTGGATTTCAATCAGATTCTACAGTAATGGTCTGTTATGCAGATGAATTGATTGATTAAACGGGATACTGACTGATTGATTGATTGATTGATTGATGTAGGAGACAGATTTGTAGGGAGGAGAGAAGGGGTGGAGCTAGAGCCAGGGTCAAGAAACCAATCAGCAAGGACTCCCTGGCGACAGTCACGCCTCTTGTCCGAGCAATCTTTGACGCAATGTTTCAGGGTCAGATAGACTCTAAGGGTGCCGCCAGCAAGCGCAGACGCTGTGGAATCTGTGAGGTTAGAGTTGTGTGATTACTTTATACTTCTATGTATAAAAACTTCTATTTTAATTTTTCATATGAAATTGATTTCAACAGATTTAACGAAATTTTGTCCTACAAATATACACAATTAATGTAAGATTGGCTTAGAAAATCTTTTTCTTTCCTTACTAATTCATAGAAAATTGTTTTAGACAACTTATTAATTGTTTTATTGTATGAACTGAGAATGCCAATGACAAGTCACCTCAGAATGAATATTTTTCCACATTTTTGCACATTTTTGTGCACACAGGTGTGTAAACAAGTCATGATTTAGCAGTTGTACACTATTGTTGTGCACACGGGTGTGTCAACAAGTCGTGATTTAACAGTTGTAGACTATTGTTGTACACACAGGTGTGTCAACAAGCGGACTGCGGCAGGTGTACGTCATGTCTGGATATGATAAAGTTTGGAGGCAGCGGCAGATCTAAACAAGCTTGTCTGCTGAGAAGGTCTCTACATGTGTCATTCTCTCTCTCTCTGTATCTCTCTCTCTCTACCTGCTTGTCTACCTGTCTGTCTCCCTTGTTTGTGTTTTCTGTGCCTCTCTATATGTCCTCCTATTTGATATTTATTTTTTATTTGTATAGATTGTTTATCATATCTGTGTATGCAGTGTTTAAAGTGGAAATTGGGAGCCGGCGGAAAGGTCAGAATTTTGCGGCCCACCTGTAATGTATTTGTATCTCTCCTAGTGGCTGATATAGGCCCCTTTCAGGGGACTCACCTCAGAAAAGTGAGAACCAGAGTGGTATGCTGCTGGTAAATGTTTGTGTGTGTGCATCTGTAGATTCTATTGTTTGTCTGTGTGTATGGACTATCAATTGTATGTGTATATGTCATATAATGTCTTTGTATGTATGTGTAGATGTCCAATGATGTCTTTGTGTGTATGTGTAGATGTCCTATCCTGTCTTTCTGTGTATGTGTAGATGTCCTATCGTGTATGTTTGTGTGTATGTGTAGATGTCTTATGAAGTCTTTGTGTGTATGTGTAGGTGTCCTATCGTGTCTGTGTGTATGTGTAGATGTCCCAACATGGCGGTGAGGGAGGCAGAGGAGGATGAGCTAGAGGAGGGGGAGGAAGAGAGGGGAGGGGGTGACAGTGACTCATTGACCGGAAGTGATAAAGTCATCAACAACAAACGTAAACATCTCTTCAGCAAACCTGCCAACGTTAGTCTATCTTATCCATCCTCTTATCTATGCTCTTACCTTATCCATCATCTTATCTGTCCTCTTATCCATCATCCTATTCATCCTATACCTTATCCATCATCTTTTCCATCATCCTATCCATCCTTTTATCATCATCTTTTCACATCATCTTATCCATCCTCATATCTTTCTATCCTCTTATCTGGTCTATACTCTTATCTGTCCTATTGCCTATCATCTTAGCTTATCTATTTTCTATCTTATATAACCTCTTATCTCATACTATTATGAGCTATTATACTATTATTAGCTCTGTATCACTTATCTACTAGTATTTGCCTATCCTATCAGTATTAATTATATTTTGCTCTCTGTTATTACATACAGGTTACCTATAAGAGAAGTTTTGAGGTCTATATTCATCATTGATTTCTTTATAAAATGAATTCCTGATTGATTGATTGACTGATTGATTGATGGATTGATTGATTGTAATATAGAGTAAGGTGAGTTGGGTGGGGGCGCCACTGAGGCAAGTGGAAGGAAGAAGCTTCTACAGCAGCGTCACAGTGAACGATGAGCAGGTTAATATGAACTATGCATTAGACACACCACTAGATGAGCAGGTTAATATGAACTATGCATTAGACACACCACTAGATGAGCAGGTTAATATGAACTATGCATTAGACACACCACTAGATGAGCAGGTTAATATGAACTATGCATTAGACACACCACTAGATGAGCAGGTTAATATGAACTATGCATTAGACACACCACTAGATGAGCAGGTTAATATGAACTATGCATTAGATACACAACTAGATGAGCAGGTAAATATGAACTATGCATTAGACACACAACTAGATGAGGTAGAGAGGGATGCCAGATTAGTTCATGAGAAAAGTCTGCCTGTTTATCAGATATCAACAAAGTCTACAGCACTACCTTGACTACAAGTTCTTGTGTGTGAGGTGTGTTGTTGCTGTCAACCTCAACTTTCTATTAAGGCCATGTGAGTTCTGTTTCTGAGCTGCTGGTACGCAGAAAATGCTAGATATTGTCGTGAACAATCCGTCATTGGCTGTCAATCAATTGGTCTGCGTGCATATGTGGTTGTTATATCTACATTCTGTATAAAATCCTAGCACAGTGTTGAAGAATTAGAAGTTTATGAGTGGTCTGGAGTTTTCTGTGCTAGAAGCAATCACTGCTGGTGTGAAGTTTACTCTTGAACTTATCCAAATGAAAGCAGACTTATTCATTACTATGTTTAGGTGTGTCTTTATGTGTGTGACTTAATTGACGTGGGATGCAGTAATTAAGAAGGACATGAAAAATAGGGGATAGACTGATGATATGGCGTGGGACAGAGAGGATTAGAGAAAGTCTATTCGTATCCCGACCCTGGTTAAACCGGGATTTAAGGGAAGATGACGATGATGATGTTTATGTGTGTCTATATGTAAGTGTGTGTGTGCGTAGATCAATGTGGGTGACTTTGTATGTGTGTGTGTGTAGATCAGTGTGGGTGACTATGCAAGTGTGTGTGTATGTGTGTATAGATCAGTGTGGGTGACTATGTAAGTGTGAAGCCTGATAACCCTTCCACACCGCTCTATATAGCTCAGGTTGGCAACATGTGGCAGAAGGGCAACAACGGAGAGAAAATGTTTCATGCCAAGTGGTTCAAGTAAATCTTCTGCTTCTAATAATTTCTCTCTCTCTCTCTCTCTCTCTCTCTCTCTCTCTCTCTCTCTCTCTCTCTCTCTCATCTAGTCTTCCAAACACTGGGTCCAAATCTTTTGCCAAGTATACTAGAAAATTGCCTGCTTTATGTTCAGTATTTCTCAATACATACATAACATAACTGCACACTGGGTCAGGAAGCACAGATGCTTGTTTAAGACCCTTTTCCTCCTTCCTCTCCATGGTTATTAGTAATCGTTGCCTTTTCATGGCGCATCAATATTACTGTCCTTGATGGACTTGGGAACTTGTTGTGGCATTCAAAGAGTTATTGAGGACATTCTCAAACTAAACATGCAGGTCATTGACCTGTGCTCTACTGAGTCAAACCTCTGAATACCAACCATTTGTATTACGTTCAAAACATATGATTTGTGCGCCTTTAAGGGAATGTGCTTGTATGCGTGAATGTTTATATGTGTTTGTGTATATCAGTGGGGTAGGTGTATGTATTTGAGTATGTGTATGGTGTTTATATGTATTTGTTTATATGTGTATACTGTAGATGTTTATATCAATTTGTATTTATGTGTGTGGCTGTTTGTATATATTTGTGGGTGTGGATGTTTGTATGTGTATATGTGTGGATGTTTATATGTGATCATGGGTGTTTGTATGTATTTGTGTTTGGGTGGGTGTGTGTATGTACTTGTATCCCTGACATCATCCTTGTATGAGGAAATGAACGTTAAACCTTTACTATTATTATTATGTTTGTGTGGGTGTGTGTATGTATTTGTGTGTGTTTGTATATATGTGTGGGTATTTGTATGTATGTGTGCTTGTATGTATGTGTGTGGGTGTTTGTATGTATGTGTGTTTGTATGTATGTGTATGTGTGTTTGTATGTATGTGTTTTGTATATGTGTGTGTAGTCGAGGGAGCGACACAATATTAGGTGAAGCATCAGATCCTGTGGAGCTGTTCCTAGTGGATGACTGTCAGGACACACAGCTCTCGTTCATCGTTCACAAAGTCGCCGTGAGTTCTCTATGATATACTGACTTCTAATCTCATTGTCTCTCTCTCTCTCTCTATCTGTTTCTCTCTCTTTCTCTTAGTGCACTGATCACTGGCAGGTCCATGGCATATGAAGCCTATACTCATATCTATCTTCCGTTTTCCTATCCATGTCCACGTACAAGTGGATCTCTAAATCATCTCTAACATTCCTTTTGATTTACCATTATACTTGGGAGATTCTGCTTATGATGAGGTGGGCCCCTATGCCTTCCTAGCTTCGACTAACATTTACTGGGCAGGGGCGTCATTCCCTAAGAAAACAATTCTGTTTACCCGCATGTATATCTATATATATATATATATATATATATATATATATATATGTGTGTGTGTGTATCAGGTGATGTACAAGGCTGTTCCTGATAACTGGCACATGTTGGGAGGGGCAGAGTACAGCGACCTGGTTGTCAAGGATGATGGTGTCACTTTCTTCTATCAGAAATGGTAATATTTTATTAAACTTGTTGAAGTGAGAGACAAATTGTAAGTAGTAATCCACATATTGGGCTGAGCCGGTGGTTTGTTGGCATGTTCTTCAACAGCGAATCAGTTGGTGCAGGGTTCAAATACAACTATCGAGTAGGAAACTGACGTTAAACTTGTCTTTAGCTGTTTTAGTTAGTATATGTAAGCTGTTATTAACTCACTACTTCAAATTATTGATAATTTAACATTTAAAAGTAGAATTTGTAGAGGTGATGATTTTACTTTCGTGTAATTTTGCTCCAGACTCTTTGGACATTGCCTAAGCCATTCCTGACATTGTCTGATATATATGTGCCTAACATTGTATTACAAGTGCCTGACGGTGCTGTGAGGTGATAAGACTGTTGTTGAGTTGTCAGTGTTGTGTCTTGTGAAGGTACGACCCAGAGAGAGCAAGATTTGAGGACATACCACAGATACAAGCAGACGTACAAGTGGGAGATGTTTGCTTGTCTTGCCACAGACAACGTCAGCACCAAGAGGTCTGCTCTTGTTCTCTTTCTGTAGTTCTCTCTTCTATGAATCAATCGGAATTCTGCTCTTGTTCTCTTTCTCTAGTTCTTTCTTCTGTGAAACAATCAGGCTTCTGCTTTTCTACTCTTTCTCTAGTTCTCTCTTCTATGAAACAATCAGAGTTCTACCTTCATTCCTGATAACAAAATTTGAATAATTAAGCACAAAATTAAAAAATAAATAAATTTTCAACAAGGGAAAAAATTGTATGTGTTGCCCCTCGAGAAATTTAAATGACGATTGAAGTTCATACTGTGTTTATGGTTTATTTGTTTATACATCTGTGTTTATGTGTATAAAAATGTGTTTGTTTTAGTTGTTTCTGTGTTGCATGTATTAAGCTGTAAGTTGTCCTGTTTGATGGTCGAAAGGCCTCTACGTTAATCAGAAACCTCTCTAAATGTGATCCACTAGTGCTTTTAATATACTCATTACGAGACTATGTGCCATCTCTACTGTAATGTGTAATGTTTTATATTTATATTTACATCATTTATGTGCTTTTTGTAGTGTTTTTAACTTTAGTTCGGCAGGGAAAGAAAATGTTTTAAAAGTCCTGTGTAAATGCTATATCAGTAATGATGGTGAAATTAATTTATTCTACATAAACCTCTTCACATATCTGTGTATTTCTCTCTTCATAGCCGAATGTGCTGTGCTTATCTTCTAGCCCCATGTGCCGTGCTTATTTCCTAGTACCATGTGTCGTGCCTATTTCCTAGCCCCATGTGCCGTGCTTATTTTCTAGCCCCATGTGCCGTGCTTATTTCAGTATCTCTATTAGTTCAAGATTGTAACAAAAATTGTGGTTTCAGTTTGAGGCAGCCGTGCTTGGAGAGAAAGTGAAAGGAGAAAATACATACTGCGAGGTGACATACAGGGGTGTGACCTATAGAGTGGGTGACTGTGCATATTTTGATCCTACAAGTTTTGAGTTCAACGTCAAACCAGCCAAAGAGCCGTCCACTGTGGTAGACAAGAAGAGCCACAACTTAGAGGTCTGTGTTACTGCGAGGACTTATAGAACTGTTGCTGTGTTATGTACTTAACCTGATAAATTATAGGATGGTAAAACTGTTCTGGGCTTTTAGGTCTGTGCACTTTTTTGTTCTGATGTTTTTTTTATTCAAGACGCGACGTATATGATATGAAGTGATTGAGGTGGACTGCTTTGTAATCAACTTCTCTGTACATGGTATAGTAATACCTCGTTGAAAAATAAATATGTCCAAAAAGAGTGAATAGCGTGTGGGGGAATTATATGAAATAAATAATAAAGGTTGATATGATGATCATAAATCATAATATTTGTACGCTGTTTGCTGAGAGCTGTTACGCTACTGATTGATTTATTGATTGATTGATGATTGATTGAGATAGATCTATTAAGAGTGATGAAGAACCCAAACCCCTACTGAAGGTTGATGTTATAGGAATAGGACTGTGGAAGACAGCTAATGATATATTTTACAGATGGAATGATTTGTTTGACTGATGGAATGATTTGTTTGACTGATGGAATGATTTGTTTGACTGATGGAATGATTTTGACAGATAGATGAGGATATGTACCCTGAGGCTTACAGGAAGACGGAATATGTTAAGGGTTCTAATGACACTGTACCTCAGCCATTCCGTGTGGCTAGGATTCTTTCTTTATCAACTAACAAGTCATCGCTGTTAGACAGTAAGGAACTATTGGAACCTGAACTAGTCAGCGTGACTGTGCAGAAGTTCTACAGGTAAGGCTCTATTCATAATAAAAATTAATGAATAAGATTCTGTTAACTTCGTGATTAGTAATTATTTCATTCATTATGAGATGACTTTGCTTAAGCTTGTCTTTTGAGTGCAGCCTAGATGATTGAGCAGGATTGCATACCACGTGGTCATTCTAAAGTCACCGTGATGTGTGTGTCAAGCGACTAATTGTAGTAACTACACTTGATGTTATGGCTTTTGCTCAATGAATGTTTGGCTAAGTGTATTGTATCTTCTTCTTCAGTGCACTGCCAAGTGGCAGGTTCAAGGTACATATTCATACTCAAAGTTTGTTTATTTTCTTGCTCCATAAGAGCACTCCTTAGATCAACAAGAGTTAATCACTTCACAAAGTCTATGCCTTATCCATACCTTATATAGCCTATAGCTTGGGAAAATATGGCTTCTGAGGTGGTTTCCCATTGCCTTCCTCAGTTAGGTGGATTAATTACCATTTAATCCTGGGCGAAAATATCTCATGGTGAGGTGAGTCCCCTCTTGCCATCCTCAGCTCCGGCCTTTAGTTGCCTTTTACGTATGCGCAGCAGATTGTTTGCGGTTGCCCTATTCTGCAGTGGTCCAACCACACCCGAGCACAACACGGGGATTGAGCACAACACGGGGATTGTATTGTGTATGCTACTTATAACCTACGAGCTGTATGAAACTGTATAGTATAATAACTGTATGTATTAGGCAAGAAAACACTATAAAACATTCAGTTATCGCTGATTGTGTTGAATTGTACTGTATAGACCAGAAAACACTCATAAAACTCTCAGTTATCTCTGATTGTGCTGAATTGTACTGTATAGACCAGAAAACACTCATAAAACTCTCAGTTATCGCTGATTGTGCTGAATTGTACTGTATAGACCAGAAAACACCCATAAAGCTCTCAGTTATCGCTGATTGTGCTGAATTGTACTGTATAGACCAGAAAACACTCATAAAACTCTCAGTTATCTCTGATTGTGCTGAATTGTACTGTGTAGACCAGAAAACACTCATAAAACTCTCAGTTATCTCTGATTGTGCTGAATTGTACTGTATAGACCAGAAAACACTCATAAAGGCACTCAGTTATCTCATCACTGTGACCTCAACCTACTCTACTGGTCTGAAGAGAGTAAGTGTCTCTCTCCTTCTGTCTCTCTCTCTCTCTCTCTCTCTCTCTCTCTCTCTGTCTTTGTCTCAGTCTGTAGTATTTTGTCTTTGAGATTGCCTGTAGGCAATGAATTGCATGTTAAATTCTGGTTGAAATAAGATGACATTTGAATCCTGCACCTATTGATCGGCTGTGGGACGTCTAAATCATCATGCCACTGTCTCAGTATTGCACTGTCTCTAAATTATATTTAACACAATTTTTTAAATCACGCTTGATTGATTAATTACATGTTACAGAAGCTAAGGTTTCCCTGAGTGAAGTATGGGGTAGATGCAGTGTGTTGTACACAGACGATCCGTTGACCAATAGCAGCTCTTCTTACAAAGATTTCAGTCCTGATGTTTTCTATTTCAATGAGGCAAGTCTTGCTATTGGTTAATTTAATATCATAATTAAGTTTAGAGTACTTCAATTAATTACTTTATTTTTATCTCTAACAACTAATTAATCAATCATTAACTCTCAGCTCAATTCTTAGTAGTATTTTCCTGGCGCTCGTCAGATAAGAGGAACAAAAAATTCTACTGTTTCTCAGAATAGCGGGTCCAAATACATAGTTCTTCTTGCCGTTTACTTACAAGTTCTTGCTCGATCTAGAAATTAATCCCCTCGCATGCATTGTGCCCTGTCAAAAAGCAACAAACATTGCTTTTGTAAACCTTAATGTAGCTTCTAGGATGGGAAAAATTGTAGAGGTTTTGAGGTGTTTTCTCATTGTCTTCCTTCTATGGCTATATGCCTGCAGTAGACATATAATACATTCTGCTTAGGCCGCAAGGGAGCTACTGTTGCTTTTATAATTTGTAAATCTTTTGAAAAGACAACGTGAGTTCTTTGTTCCAAAATCAACTGATACTTCCAGACTTTCTTTATTTTATTTGCGTTGCTCTGTAGCCTATACAATGTTGTGACGTGGCTGTTAATAATAATAATAATAATAAGTACATTTATATACCTATTGCATTTATTATGAGGCTGTTGTGTTAATTCTACTCTACTGTTGCGTGTTTCTTTCTAATTCTCTCTCACTTCGCTTATTTCTTGCTTGTATATTACTTGAATACTTTATGAAAGCAAACAATGATGATGATGTGATGATGATGATGTGTAGATGTATAACTCAGAGACCCAAGAGATGGAGGAAGCACCAGAGGGAGCCAGGGGTTTGTCTAAACTCTACAACAAGGTACTAGACTGTGTATAAAGGTGTCTCTAATAAGTAGTTAAATAATAACAGAACATAACAACAGTTAGAGAGCCCGTGACAATATCGAGCACAATTGAGACAAATCCAAGCCGGTGAGCAAATAGAAAGTCCAAAATGTTTCAATCTGAAGACAAAGAGAATTAAAAAGAAGGAGGTTCATGTGGTTAGTTATGATGGTAACAATATAATGGTATATTGTATGGCGTCAACTCACACATCCATGTTTGTATATTTATGTGTGTATTTATGTATGTATGTGTATACAATGTGTATCTCTACAGTGTGTGTATATATAAGATTTATATATATATACACATATATATATATATATATGTGTGTGTGTGTGTGTGTGCGTGTATTCAGCTTGTGTATGTGTGTAGGGTAAGGGCAAGGGCAAGGGTAAGAGCAGTAAGAAACCCAACAGTGCAGTGGAGAACACTGGAGCGACAGGAGAAAATGTGGGAGAGGAGAAAGTGGAACCACTCCGATGTCTTGACGTATTCGCCGGGTGTGGCGGTATGTGTGCTTTTATTTGTACTCTATGTGCTCGTATGTGTGCTTGTATGTGTACTCTGTGTGCTCGTATGTGTGCGTGTTATAATAGTGTATAGAATACCATACTGGCTACTAGTAACCATCTCTATCCTAGTGCGCTGCTTATTGGCAGGTCCATGATATATAACGCCTACTAATCATATCACAGGTATAAGAGTCAGGAGGTTTCAAGTCTCTGAAAATGTTATTGTCCGTATTTGATTGATCGATCGATTGACTGATTGATTGATTGATTGATTGAGCAGGTCTGTCGGAAGGATTCCATCAGGCCGGTATAGCGACGACGAAATGGGCGATAGAGAAAGAAGAGCCGGCGGCTCAAGCCTTCAGACTAAACAATCCCGGCTCTACCGTCTTCACTGAGGACTGCAATCACCTGCTTCAGCTTGTCATGTCGGTCTGTCTGTCTCTATGTCTGTCTGTCTCTATGTCTGTCTGTCTCTGTCTCTACTTGTCATGTCAGTCTCTCTGTCTGTCTGTCTCTACTTGTCATGTCGGTCGGTCTGTCTCTATGTTCTCTGTCTATGTCTCTACTTGTCATGTCGGTCTCTCTGTTTCTATGTCTCTCTGTCTGTCTCTACTTGTCATATCAGTCTGTCTGTATGTGTATCTGAATTCTTGCATATATCTGTATGTATGTGTCTCTGTATTCTTTCACATGTATATGTCTCGTTTTCTCCACTTTATATGTGTATGAAAGTAGATATACTTGTGTAGTTGTTTATGACTGATTGATTTGCTTGATTGATTGATCGACTGATAGGGAGAGAGGAGGAATGAGAGGGGGCAGGTGTTGCCACAGAAGGGGGAGGTGGATTTGTTGTGTGGGGGACCCCCGTGTCAGGGCTTCAGTGGCATGAACCGCTTCAACTCTAGAGAGTACTCAAAGTTCAAGGTCGGTGCTCAAAGTTCAAGGTCAATAGCTTATGTAGAGCGTTTGCCTTCAAGTATATCTTCTAAGTTCAGTTAAATAAAGTTTGTTATGTAGCTGTTATGTCCAGGTCGCTGAAGAATAAACCCACCGTAAACTGCACCAGTCGTAACAGCGACAGAAGTAACAACTGAAGACGACAAAGGGAATCAACCTCAGTAGTCATATTCCCCCCAAGTTATAGGCTACATTAATGTATGAATGCGTCTTTGTGAAGAGACCGACTTGATTGCGCCATTTTGACCCGCTTGTCGTGGATTTTGGACTTGCACTGTTTTGATCTCGCTTTCTCTTGTGGTCTCTGTGTACTCAGTCGTCATCGTGTGGTGCTTTGGCGCCTGTTTGTGTAGAGTCTGCAAAGAGACGTCCTGATATTGCCTTATGGATAGGAACCGGACGTTAAATTCTTATTGATTGGTTGATTGTTGTATGGTTGGTACTGAGCCTATACACTGAGTTCTTAAAACTGCTTTAGCTGTTCTGTAAGCATTAATGTCTGTGTGTGTGTCTCTCTAAGTGTGTGTATATGTCTCTGTTTGTATGTGTAGAACTCTCTGATAGCCAGCTACCTGAGTTACTGCGACTACTTCAGACCAAAGTTTTTTCTGCTGGAGAACGTGCGTAACTTTGTATCGTTCAAGAAGAGCCTCGTGCTCAAGCTTGCGCTGAGATGTCTCATACGTATGGGCTACCAGTGCACGTTCGGTATTCTACAGGCCGGAAACTACGGTGTGCCTCAAACACGTCGCAGGTACTTCTCTCTCTATTTATTCCTCTCTCTATCTCTCTCTCTCTCTCTCTCTCTCTCTCTCTCTCTCTCTCTCTGTCTCTCTCTCTCTCAATCTCTCTCTCTCTCACTCTCTCTCTCTCCTTTAGTAGGCAGTGCACTATGAGAGAGATACTAAACTCTGCCTTGCGACAGCTGCTATCCTCTGAATGTGAGTCCATGTGTATGTGTGTGTAGAGCTATCATCCTGTATGTACGTATGTGTGTGTGTGTATGTATGTGTAGAGCTATCATCCTATATGTGTGTATGTGTAGAGCTATCATCCTGTATGTGTGTATGTATGTGTGTATGTGTAGAGCTATCATCCTGTGTGTGTGTATGTATGTGTGTATGTATGAGTAGAGCTATCATCCTGTTTGTATGTATGTGTGTGTATGTGTAGAGCTATCATCCTGGCGGCTGCTCCTGGACAGAGACTGCCTCGCTATCCTGAGCCGCTGCACACTTTCTCTTCCAGAGGAATGAGTCTCTCCGTTGTCGTGGACGAGCGCAAGGTATGTCTGGCTCCGTCGGCTTCTATGTGTCTGTTAGTCTGTGTATATCTGCTTATATGTGTCTGTGTGTCTCACAGTCTGCTTGCTGCTTTTTGATATAACTTAGAATTTATTTAGAGAATCTGCATTGTAAATATAATATTTCTAAGATTCGCAGTGTAAATGCTTTTGGTAAGTCGTGAATCTAACTATCTGTAGTTGTTAGATAATAAAAAGGGATAGGTAATTGTTTGCAGCATGTCTTATCGACTGTGACTGATGTGTTTAGATTTATATCTGATTAGATGCGTATCTATGTTTAGTATGATATTTATGTATGTGTAGTGTGACGTGTGTATGTGTAGTGTGACGTGTGTATGTGTAGTATGAAGCGTGTATAGAGCGCCTAAGCTCCGCCCCCTATAGAACGATCACTGTGAGGGACTCTATGTCAGACCTGCCTGAGGTCAGGAACGGAGCCAAAGCCGACGAGATGAGTTACAGCGTTGAGCCAGCCTCTCATTTCCAGAAAAAGGTCTCTAACCAATGTGCTATGATTTTCTCATTCGTGAGAATGCCTTTTTAATGATAGTCTATGTTAAGCTTTAAGAGCCTTGCTGTAGCGTTTATTAACTTGCTATAGAAACACAGTCTGAGAGATCTGGGTGTGATTTGAATCCTTGACCTAATACTTGATAGTTGTAGGTGAGTGTTTTATCATCTGTGCTATATGTTGAGTACAAGTGAAGTGTCTGTATACATGTACTTGTATATTCTTTGTAATGTTATGAGATAGCTGTTATGTCTCAACTGTTTAAATACAGTATCACTAAAATTCAGTCATGATTTAGACTTGAGAATTCAGTTTATCAGTCGGTTCAGTTGACGTTTACTCTTATTATCTTGGTTTCCCAAAACGTCTAAGAAACGAAAGATTAGATTAAATTGTGCATCCTTACGAAAGCCTGAAGCAAATTATTGATTATAATTATAATCTTTTCGAATGATTTTACTTTATATTTATTAAAATTAAGACTTAAAGATAGTATATGCTACAAAGATCTGCAAGGATACTCTGGATAATTGAGAGTTGAATATGGCTATCAGTTGAATGAGTCACGATTGATTGATTGATCGATTGATTGATTGATTGATTGATTGATTGATAGATGAGGATGAGTGAGGGATGTGTAGTGTTACGTGATCACATATGCAAGGAGATGAGTCACGATTGATTGATTGATTGACTGACTGATTGATAGATGAGGATGAGTGAGGGAGATGTGGTGCTACGTGATCACGTGTGTAAGGAGATGAGTCACAGTTGATTGATTGACTGACTGATTGATTGATTGATTGATCGATTGATTGATTGATAGATGAGGATGAGTGAGGGATGTGTAGTGTTACGTGATCACATATGCAAGGAGATGAGTCACGATTGATTGATTGATTGAGTGACTGATTGATTGTTAGATGAGGATGAGTGAGGGATGTGTGATACTACGTGATCATGTGTGCAAGGAGATGAGTGCACTGGTACATGCTCGCATGCAGCACATTCCTCTAGTGCCAGGCTCTGACTGGAGAGATCTGCCTAACATTGAGGTCAGGCTGTCTGACGGCAACAAATCCAAGAAACTGTGAGTCAGTCTGTCTCTATATATCAGTGCTTATCTCTTTGTGCTCTGTGTGACGTTTCTTTACCTGTCTGATCTCTTATGAATATCTGTATGTATGCCTCTGCCTCTGTGTGTGTATATGTCTTTGTCTGTGTGTCTATGCCTGTGTGTCTGTGTATAAATGTCTGTATCTATGCCTGTGTCTGTGTGTGTATGCCTGCATGTCTGTGTATGTATGCCTGTATTTCTGTGTATGTATGCCTGTATTTCTGTGTATGTATGCCTGCGTGTAGCCGGTACACACACGACGACAAGCGCTCAGGCAGGTCTCGTGCGGGAGTGGTTAGAGGCGTGTGCTCATGTGCTGAGGGTCAGCAGTGCGATCCTCTGTACAGACAGGACAACACCCTGATACCCTGGTGCCTGCCCCACACTGGTAACAGGCACAACCACTGGGCGGGGCTCTACGGCAGGCTACAATGGGACGGCTTCTTCAGCACCACCGTCACTAACCCTGAACCCATGGGCAAACAGGTCGGTGATCTTGTTCCACTTCTCTAGTGATCTTGTTCCACTTTTCTAGTGTCACAAATCATGAACCCATGGGCACACATTCTAATCTTGTTCCACTTCTGTACTGATCTTGTTCCACTTCTCTAGTGATCTTGTTCCACTTCTCTACTAATCTTGTTCCACTTCTGTACTGATCTTGTTCCACTTCTCTAGAGATCTTGTTCCAGTTTCCTAGCGTCACGTGAACCAATGACAAGCAGGTGGGTTTATGGTTTTTTCTGAGCCCTTAAGATTATAATGTGAGTTGTGTCTGGTGTGGTTTTATGTGATTGAGGCAAATGCTGCTTTAGACAATCATCAGCAAAATTTAACCTTGTTTATTAGAACTACAAGTTTAACTTCTAAACTTAACGTTTTCTGTATGATCGATTTACTGATTGATATTGATTGATTGATTGATTGTTAGGGACGTGTCTTGCACCCAGAACAGCATAGGGTGGTCACAGTGAGGGAGTGTGCTAGGTCTCAGGGATTCCCTGATCACTACCGTTTCTATGGTAACATACTTGACAAGCACAGACAGGTAACTCTCTCTCTATCTATCTGTCTCTCTCCCTCGCTCTCTCTCCCTCTTGTTCTCTCTCTCATAGACTAAAGGATTTTCGGTCTGATTAGAACTAAAGCTTTGTCATTACCTTCTTATGTGCATTGAATGATTGGCTGATTGATTGATTGATTGACTCTAGGTCGGCAATGCAGTGCCTCCACCGATGGCTAGGGAGATAGGACGTGAAATAAAGAAATGTGTGGCGTGGAAAAATGCTCAGATGAGAAAAACCAGTGCAGCCGAAGTAACCATAGTAACAGCTGGGACTGCTTCGTCAGCAGCTGAGACTGCTACATCAGCAGCTGAGACTGCTACATCAGCAGCTGAGACTGCTACATCAGCAGCTGCAGCAGCTGTTGAGAGGACTTAAGGAATGTGAGTGGAGGAGGCAGGGTGGAACACCTCTTATAGGCTGATGATTTGCTGTCCACTTCTTGACTGACTAAAACTCTCAACATTTTATCTACAGTCCATGAACTTGAATTACACTGGTATACCAATATGTTGACTGGTCTGGTAACATGCCAGAAGGCTGTCTGACTGCAATTCTATACGTGCAGGGTTCAAATCCAGTGCAGGCATCGTCACTGACATGATTCCACGAGGGAAAATGTGACAATAAACTAAGCTTTAGACTGCTGATATGAAATACGCTAATTTCTTAGGCCTAGTATTAGAACCTTTCCTTATGAACTTTAAACCTTTGATAGCAAGTTTTTATTTAATTGAGTATTAATACTAATAGGGCTACTCTGAATAGGAATTTATTAGCTGAGGCCTATAAATTATACTGGTCACTAATTAGTGACCAGTAGGGCTCTTAATGTATATTTCTTGTTGCAACCTTGAGAGTTTCATTTGCTGCAGATTTTGTTCTATTAACGATCGACTCTATGTTGTCTAGACTGTTCTGTTTTATCAACTATGACTTGTGACCGCCTCTTATCGCCACTTTCGCTGCGATAATAAACTCTTTGTCCTGTGTGTCATATTAAAAACTGCTCAACGCGGGTTGTTAATATTGTTCAAATCTTAAAGAATCTTATAATTAAAAGAGGCCAGTGGCTAAGTGATGTCTGACTGCAGAGCAAAAGGCTGAGGCTTCTGAGCTTGTCCTTAACACCTGAGGACCTCTGATGGGCTGAGAGTGAATGTTCAGCTTAACAGACAAACTTAAACCTGGTGAAGAGGTAGTAGAGGAGAGATTAGAGATATAGTTACATCTAAATCATCTCATATCAAGTAACATGAGTGATTAGAGATATAGGCACATCTAAATCATCTCATGTCAAGTAACATGAGTGAATGGAGATAGAGGTACATCTAAATCATCTCATATCAAATAACATGAGAGATTAGAGATATAGTTACATCTAAATCATCTCATATCACATAGCATGACAGCTGCCACGTGAATCATTCAAATTGTCCTCGGTAATGAGCAAGTAAATAACACGACAAGATAAATATGGACCTGCCATCAGGCTATCAACCCTGCACAGGCTGATTTCTTGACGTTAGTCTGCAGACATAGAATAACAAATAACTTGTTATTTATTGTTATTTAACAAATAGTTAAATAATTGTTATTTATGCAGTACATTGAACTTATCGAATTTGACAACAAGTAACATTTCAATTTATTTATTCAGTATATAGAAAATCCTATACACACAATGGGTGTGCTGGAATCAACATGTTAAACATATATCATCACAACAAATATAAAGCATTGGTTGCATTGACAACAACAACATTAAAGCTGCAACAAAGTTGAATAAACAAATACATGTGTGTCATGTTCACGTGTAATCTTGACCTAGAATTTAATGTTCACGTGTAATCTTGACCTAGAAATTAATGTGTTGGCATATAATCTTGACCTAGAATCTAATGTGGTCACGTGTAATCTTTACCTAGAATGTAATGAGTTCACATATAATCTTGACCTAGAATCTAATGTGTTCACATATCCCTAACGTACAACATGTGTTCACATATAACACTTATAAAATTATACACTAGAATAATCAATTACGCTAAGATATCTCGGAGAATATAGAAACTAAATGTAGCAATAGATAACATTTCTATCACATGATTTGAGAAACAACTTTGTCCATTGAACCATACATGTGACCGATAAATTCCATTTTCATAAATTACTCAAAAACACTTCTTACAATCTGCAATGTTTGTCACAAAAATAGCTTGAAAAACTGTTCCAGAAACAAAAAACTTCAGTAACAAATTGGTCTTTCATAAATATGTACATAAATTCTGTTTACAAAATAAAATATAACCTACGTGACCCTCTCTATAACTTATATGGATATAACATAGGTCCTCGTAATATCAGCACGTCATCCACTAGCAATCATAAACACACGTTACACACAACAATACCAATCATTAGCACTTCAAGATCACAAGCACTAACACCTCAATACAACAAGCACACATTTCAATACAACAAGCACACACTTCAATACAACAAGCATGCACTTCAATACAACAAGCACACACTTCAATACAACAAGCATACATATCAATACAACAAGCACACATTTCAATACAGCAAGCACACACCTCAATACAACAAGCACTAACACCTCAATACAACAAGCACACATTTCAATACAACTAGCACACACTTCAATACAACAAGCACTAACACTTCAATACAACAAGCACACATTTCAATACAACAAGCACATACCTCAATACAACAAGCACACATTTCAATACAACAAGCACACATTTCAATACAACAAGCACACATTTCAATACAACAAGCACACACTTCAATACAACAAGCACACACCTCAATACAACAAGCACACACCTCAATACAACAAGCACACATTTCAATACAACAAGCACACATTTCAATACAACAAGCACACATTTCAATACAACAAGCACACACTTCAATGCAACAAGCACACATTTCAATACAGCAAGCACACACTTCAATACAACAAGCACTAACACTTCAATACAACAAGCACACATTTCAATACAGCAAGCACACACCTCAATACAACAAGCACACACCTCAAAACAACAAGCACACACCTCAATACAACAAGCACTAACACTTCAATACAACAAGTACACATTTCAATACAGCAAGCACACACCTCAATACAACAAGCACACACCTCAATACAACAAGCACACACCTCAATACAACAAGCACACACTTCAATGCAACAAGCATACATTTCAATACAACAAGCACACATCTTAATAAAACAAGCACATATCTCAATACAACAAGCACACATCTCAATACAACAAGCACACATCTTAATACAACAAGCACACATCTTAATACAACAAGCACACATCTCAATACAACAAGCACACATCTCAGTACAACAAGCACACACCTCAATACAACAAGCAGAGAAGAGAAATGTTAGCGAGTCGCAGCGGGTAATAAAAATATATGTCCAGCATGAAAGGCATCTTGCAACAAACATCAGCTCTCAACGTAAGCTTAGAGGCTGTCTCAACATCTTATGAAGACCTCAACATTCCAACCCGTCAAACAACAGAAGCAACAATTAAACGCTGAAAGAGAAGTGTAAACATCTAAATATCATCATAGATCGCTAGCGGACTGCTATCTACAATACAGACTCTAAAGATTGATAGGTCTATAGACTCTATAGGTTTATAGGTCTATAGAATCTATAGGTTTATAGGTCTATAGACTCTATAGGTTTATTGGTCTATAGAATCTATAGGTTTATAGGTCTATAGAATCTATAGATTTATAGGTCTATAGACTCTAAAGATTGATAGGTCTATAGACTCTAAAGATTGATAGGTCTATAGACTCTAAAGATTGATAGGTCTATAGATTCTATAGGTTTATAGGTCTATAGCTTTGTTATTTGTCTCACACTGAGAAAGATTTCACAATTTATGAAATAAGAAAATACACAGTAATCAAACAGTGAACATGAAACTGGTTGCTAGAATCAGTCTACGCTCGATGAGGTAATAGAATATATGCTGAGGCATCTGATGATCAAATGCTGCTAATAAAACCAGCAGCTCAGCACCTAGCTTATTTTACATGCATAGATTTCCTTCGTTTCATATAACCCTAATACAAAGAGTTCTGAACTAAATAATTTAAGATAGTTAAATCTATAACATAACTATATAATTTTCAACAGTATAGAAATTAAATCTGCCACAAAAGTCTACAAGTATCTGACTTCAATATGAATCAAATCCCACTAATATTGATCATTTCAAATGATATTCTCGTAAAACCATGTAGTACCTGCGTAGACACAAAGCAAAGTGAGCTAGAGAATTGTAGGTATTTAGAATGAGATTAAATGAAAGAAGCATCTAGAAGCTGCTCAATTAACTGCAGCCGAGCTAAGACAACAAAATGTCATCACTGAGGAGTCAGGCTTCACACTACACACCAGTGTGACCTGATTCACACTACACACCAATGTGACTTTATTCACACGACACACCAGTGTGACCCCTGATTCACACGACACACCAGTGTGACCCCTGATACACACGACACACCAGTGTGACCTGATTCTCACGACACACCAGTGTGACCTGATTCTCACGACACACCAGTGTGACCTGATTCTCACGACACACCAGTGTGACCTGATTCACACGACACACCAGTGTGACCTGATTCACACGACACACCAGTTTGACCTGATTCACATGACACACCAGAGAGAGACCTGATTCTCATGACACACCAGTGTGACCTGATTCTCACGACACACCAGTGTGACCTGATTCACATGACACACCAGAGAGAGACCTGAATCACACGACCCACCAGTGTGACCTGATTCACACGACACACCAGTGAGACTTAAGTCTGTCTAGCCACACTGTTTCCTAAGACACTAAACGACAGCCCTGCCACAGTGGAATATCATGAGAGCTTTGTCATTAGAGTCAATACTATCTACCTCGCAATTGTTGATCTCTTAACCAATCAACAAAGTCATCAAACAGGCTAGGCCACGCTTCGCTCTCATCGTATTGGCTGAGATCAAAGATAGGGGTGGAGCTGGAGTGATTGACAGGCAGGAGAGTGTCAGATAGATTGATGAACATGTCCCAGGTATCTCGTGTGATTCCTCGACATGCCTTGAAGCCCGGCCGCTCCAGAAACTCCAGCCACCTCTGCACGAGGGGAGGGAGAGCAGAGTCCTCAGTCGTAATACTGGTCAGTGAAGCAGACAAAGTGAGGGGCAGGGAGTCAGCTGAGTCGCTGAACACCAGTCTCCACAGACTGATGGCCAAGTCTATCGGCAGAGTTCTCTGTCCTGGGTCCAGCGTGAAACGAAACGACCAGCGGTACAGACTCCTGAACTTCTGCTGACTTTCTCTAACCTGTTCATATAACAACAACAACAACACTATAACAGTATCTACATATGTGTTATATCAAAAAGTCTAAAGAATGACAGCAATTAAGAAAACCTTTGTATGGACCATACTATATATGGATGTGTCAGATGTGAAACAGGGTCCTTAAGTAGGGACAATTTCAGGAAACTAGAAGCATGGGAAATGTGGATATGGAAAAGAATAGAAAGTATTAGCTGAACTCAAAAGGTTACAAACGAGGAAGTTCGGGAGAGAGTTGGTACAGATAGACAGTTGTTAAAAGCAAAAAGAAATAGGAAGCAGAGTTGGATAGGAAACATCCTAAGGGGGGAAAGTCTACTAAAAGAGTCTACTAATAGAAGGTATAATGGAAGAAAATAAGAGGCAGAAGTGGGATTAGGAATGTTAGATGATTTAAAGATACACTCATATATGGACATGAAGAGGAAAGCGGAAGACAAACAAGCATGGAGGCGATATATGCCATGAGACTGCCAGTAGGCAGTGCACTAAGAGCGAGAGATAAAAGCTGTACACTAGCTCTACACACGCAGTCACAATTATCTATAGACTGAGCTCTACCTCGAGCAGCAGCTGAGGCAGCAGCTGTCTCAGCTGCTCCACACTCTCGACCCCTAATGACCAGCAGCCGCTGATGAACTCTGACCTCGTGAACCTGCACATGGTGCGAGCACCCAGCCTCCACGCCAACACGAGCACCTGGTAGTCGTCGGCTCTCACTCTCAGCTCTTCACAGAGCCGCTCTATGCCGCCGGCTAATATGCAGTCCTCCCCCTCCTCCTCTTCCCACACCCCCCACGACTCTCTCGCAGGCTTGCACTCACGCAGCCTGCGTGCACTCACACGCACGTGACCCACGTGGTCGCAGTATCTGTCAAACAAAGCATTCAGTGCTCGCAGTCTCTCATCATCATCTTCATCCGCTTCGTCATCATCATCACAGCTGATCAGCAGCACTGGGGCCCTTGTTGGGTCGGCTGTCTCGTGCGCAGGCTGGGCCGCTAGAGAGATGTGCACGTAGACGTCTCGCATCGACTCATCCAAACCATTGACGTCGCTGGAGCCTCGACTAACGGCACAGAACTTCTCCCCATTGGTTACCTCATGACTGCGCATCGGCAGAGGTGGAGGTTTAGGTGATTGATTGATTGATTGATCAGCAGAATTTGTTGAGTCAAGGCATCGTGAAAGGCACGTTCCCATTGGTTAATGTCTACCAACTACTAAATTCTGGCAACTCACACGTCCACATCTATACAGACTGTAGTAGCATATTTGGCCTCATTTCAACAAATTTCTAGATGACTAATCTTAGCATCTAAAACAAATACACAAGCATATCAAGACAATGATAACAAACATAGTGTCCTGGCCAAAATTAGACTTTGAGACTGCTTTACAGAAAGAGTCCAATAATAATAATCTGTTAAGCCAAAGTTAACGTCAGTTTCAAAAGCGATATCAGCGACGGGAGTGCCCAGGATATGAATCCCGCACAAACTGATTCACAGTCGGATATCTTATATCCGACTGTGAATCAGTATCTGATATCGGGCATCGCCAGCCAATGGCGATGTCCGTAAGATTCTTAAGAATAATAATAATAATAATAATAATAATAATAGTAATATTAATCATTAAAATAATAATGGTATGTTAAATAAAAGCCAACGGATACCGTAATAATTAAATATTATTCTTAATAATTAAAGTTCCTATAGCCACGTCGTAAGAGGATCTTATCCAGCCTCTTACCGATTGATTATTACTAATAAAACAATGTCAACAAACAGGAATTTTAATTGTCTAACTCTTATGAGCTCAAACTTATTAACATTTACTTTGAGCTACGTCATAAATAAGGAAATGCTATGCTAAATTTGATTGCGAGATGATAGCAGATAACAACAGCCTTACCATTATATTTACAGAGACTCGTACGTAGTTAAATAAATAATTAAATCGATTAAATATTATAATATGAGCGATATTATCCTCGTTACACAAACACTTCGTCGCTTCTTTACTGCACCAGTTACTATAATAACTTGATAACAAATAAAAGGATTACAGTTCAACTGTTGTCCATGACGACATTGAGCACTATGGAACTAAATCAAAACCGATATGCAGAATGTGGGCAGTCAATAAGCGGTGCGAACCAAAATCTGGGAAATCAGTCCAAGGAAGGGTGATTGCGGAATGGTGGCTTACGTGCTGGTCTCAGTAATACTATAACAAATGTCACTAATAATATGGCAAATAGAGTGATACCTCCGTCAATGATCAGTTAACAAAATCCAAGCAATACAATATCGGTTTTGGTTTGGTTCCATAGTGCTCAATGTCGTCATGGACAACAGTTGAACTATTTTATTGCTGTTGTTATCAAGTTATTATAGCAACTGGTGCAGTAAATAAGCGACGAAGTTATTGAACCAAAGCCAATGATCAAATCAATGGTCAAAGTCCGATGAGAAAAAACCGGTCCGCAACGAACATAACGCATAACTATACTAACCCACATTATAGTGAAATGATCAATTACGTTGATATCTGTAAATTTTAATACCACATGTTAAGTCCGTTAGGCAATTTTGTCCATTTTCCGTGTATCCAGTCCAGTGACTGCCCGAGATTTTACTCTCAGATCTGCGCGGCTGGGATTCGAACCCACGAGGTTTCAATTCACCTCAGGATTATCTACACCTCTAACCTTTGCGCTATTGAGACAGTCAACTATGTGATAACATTGTGACATCTGGTGTATAGCAGAAGAAAATTATATTAATTTAAAGTGTTAATGTGATGTACAGCCCAGTACCGACTTTATTACATTTATTACTTTTCATGACAATATCTATTTCAGTAAAATCTTAACTTTCTACAAATTGTCAACTTTGGTAACTAAAATTGGCGGAGACGTTAGATTAGGTACTTTGGATTGGATTTCTGGATTTTGGAATTTGCACCGTTTTTTTACCTTCTTTTTTTGCTCGACGGCTTTTTGATTTTGTCTCAATAGTGCTCGATGTTGTCATTGATGACTGTAGCACTCTAATTGTTGTTATTATTATCAGTTGTACTTTAAATATGACATTTAAGATAACACGTTCAGGAAGCCCGGTTAGCTCAGTCGGTAGAGCATGAGACTCTTAATCTCAGGGTCGTGGGTTCGAGCCCCACATTGGGCGCAATTTATTTTTTTCGGGAACATACTCACTACCAATAAGAAAAATTACTCCACAATAAAATGTAAGCACAATAAACTTCTGCTTAATTCTCTCTATTTCTTGCCAATAGTCATGCACATTGCAAGCCATAGGCTCACAGAGGACAAAATTTGAACAATTAGACTATAAAAGTTCAATAGACGTTCAATAATAAAATCTCAAAAGCCAATCTGTCAGCATAAGCTTACCTAGACAAAACAAAAGCAACCTAACAACTTAATGTAGCCTACTTTTTCTTATAGGCCTTCTTATCTAACCTATTCTTTAAAAATTCACTGATTCTGCTCTACTACATACTGAAACTTATTGACAGCACTCAGAGTGAAGACCTTATCGCCTAATCTCTAATTTTAGTCTAACCTTGGTTATTTTAAATATATCTCCTCTAGTTTAGCTCCTCTAGTCTCCTCTAGACGGCGGGACTAACGCACTTGATTTAGTTGCGCGTCAACTATCGAAGTTAAGCTGCATCGACCTCGGTTAGTACTTTGTGGGTGACCACCTTGGAAGACCGAGTGTTGGTAAAAGCTTACGAAGGAAAAAATCCCTGGGTGATGGAAGGTTATTATTAAATCCGCGCCGGCTGCAATTGATGCGCCATCAAAAGGCAACGATTATTAATAACCATGGAGACGAAGGAGAAAATGGGTCTTAAACAAGCATCTGTGTTTCCTGACCCAGTGTGCCGTTATGTTGTTCTGGCATTTTCGGATAATTTGAAAAATTCTCCACATTCGATATGTTATCAAAACCTTAGGCCTAATGATTTTAAACACTTGAATTAAATCCCCTCCGGAATGTCTAGTTTATAAATTAATCAGATTTAAGACATTTAACCTATCTATAGATGCATAGCATAGCCTACAATCATCAGTATCTCTCCTTAGAGGTGTCCACGCCTATGCGCAATATTCTCTAGTTTTATATCTTCCTAATGCTTCATATAAGTTCATACACTTTAAGTATTAGCCTATAATGTACATCCTCACTAATAAGTCTGTTTGTTGTTCTTCTAAATAAACCTAAGTGCGATTGATAACGTCTACTCCTGATTTATATTGCTCAGAGGATTTTAATGTATTATGAATAGATGTATTGGAACAGCGCTAGCAATTTGATAAACGAAAGAGATTTAAAGAAATTTAGAGACGAATTTAGCCGCCCTACGTCTGAATCGCTGCAGAGTGGAACAAACGCTCACTTCACCGACCGTACGAAGCAAATTAGATGGTAAGATTCAAAAGCGAATGTAGCACAAGTAGGAATTAGGTAGAGAGTCTAGAGTCTGTGAGCAACAACTTGATTGTATGCAAGTGCTCTTAAGCAATTCTCTCAATTCACACCTACCTAGTACCTACATATGATTGGGAATGGACTCCTATGTGCATTGGAAAGCCAGCCATTTGTTAATCTCTATATATGTAGCAATTGAGAGAGAGGGAGAGAGGGAGGGAGAGGAGAGAGAGAGAGAGAGAGAGAGAGAGAGAGAGAGAGGAAGAGAGAGAGAGAGAGGAAAAGAGAGAGAGAGAGGGAGAGGTTAAGATAAGCCCATGCAAAAGCGATCATATTTATCTTAGTTTATACAAATGTTTCGTAGTCCATGACCATAAATCGTCTATCATTCAAATTCCAGCCAAGATCAGGCGCTACCATCTTCTTCATCCTCAGTCGATCAGCTTATCATCAGCTGCTTCAGTCTATCAGCTGACGATTAGCTGCTTCAGTCTATCAGCTGAGAATCAGCTGCTTCAGTCTATCAGCTGATGATCAGCTGCTTCAGCTGCTGATTAAAGCAGCTGATCATCAGCTGATAGACTGAAGTCTATCAGCTGACAGCTGATGATCAATTGCTTCAGTATATCATCTGCTTCAGACTGAAGCAGCTGATAGACTGAAGCAGCTGATCTTCAGATTATCAATCTGAAGATCAGCTGCTTTAGTTATCAGCTGCTTCAGTCTATCAGCTGACGATCAGCTGCTTCAGTCTATCAGATGCTTCAGTCTATCAGCTGATAGATCAGCTGCGCCAGCCTATCAGCTGCCTATCCCAGCAGTTCAATGTAATCCCTGTTTTCAAGCTGATGATGTTGTTGTTGTTGCTGATGGTAATCTCTCTTCACTTGTTGTTCAGCAGGGAAATGACCAAAGAGAAAGCCGTAGTCTCTGCTAGCCAGCCTGTGCTGTGTCTCTACGTCCCTCGCCTGCAGGTATTCCACATCCGCCGTGTCCGTGAAGTCCCCAAAGTCCATATCATGTCCTCCCTCAAAGTCCACATAGTCACGTGCTCGTCTCTCATTGGCTGACGAGTCACGTGCTCGTCTCTCATTGGCGGACGTCTTGTGAACACCTCTCGATCGTGACTGTGACAACAACAACACGACTTGATGTGGCATTCAAAAGCTTCATAAACTTCCTTTTATAACAAGTTAAACTCTACCGTTTCTCACTTGAGAGAAAAGCTTCTGAGAGCCAATGATAAAGTAAGTAAAGTAAACACGCAGCATAGTGAAATGATCAACTATGTTGATATCTCTCGCTTTTAATACCACATGTTTAAACCGTTAAGCAATGTAGTCCATTTTCCGTATAATCAGTCCAGTGAATGTCCGAGATTTTATTCTCAGATCAGCTCGGCTGGGATTCGAACCCACGAGGGTTCAACTCACCTCAGGATCTGTCATGATGCTACCACTGTGCTATTGAGGCATTCATTCATTAGAAGTGGGATTGGTTAAGTAACGGATTTATTTTTAAGTTACAGTAGGCTACAGAAGCAACCTGTCACATACATGTATATAGAAAAACATCTAATATACAGTGTATAAGAGTGTACCTACTACGTCGAACATTCACAGGACTGGTAATATGATAATTGAATAAGTTAGTGTTTAAATATATATGATATTATTATTAGTGATAGAGAGCATGATGGATGATCAATTCATTATAGATTAGTAACTTTTATATTAATATTATTCTTGTAATCACACAAGAGCACTATAGTAAACTACGAGAACCATACCCTTCTCTCGTTCAGCTGCTCGCTCAGCTGCTTCAGTTCATCCTCAGCTGCTGCAGTCAGCTTTCTCTTCATCAGCAGCTGCTCGCTCAGCTGCTTCCTCTGCTGCTTGCTGTCTACAGCAGTGGAGTGGGCGTGACTCGTGAATGAAACAGCAATCACAGCTGCTATGAGCAGCAAAATCTTCATCGTGTACACAGCTGATGACCTCTGACCCTGCGAACATCCACAAGTTACTTGCTATTATTATAGGTTACTTCATAAGTTAATTAATTATGTTACTATGTTTAATGACATTACCATCAAAGCCTGAAATACAAAATTGCACAAACAAACGTGTCATTAAATAAATAAATCCTATCTAGTTCACAGCCCACAATCACAAGCAAAAACATACGCAGACAACAGCTCATAATAATACGCCAATTAACGCAGATTACAACACAGCAGATTCACAAAAAGTTTCTGAAATTTCTGTCCAGGCAGTAGAGACATAGAAATGCATTGCGCTGACTGTGATGGAAATAATCAGACAGAGGCTCATAAAAGCTTCTACTACACACCACAATTACAAGCATTTATCTGGAACAGGGGCTTCTTCACTACATAAACGATGACGCAGTTTGCGTCACGAAATTCTCCGGGGGTACCTGAAAATCAAACTTAGGGTACCCCACTAAGTTGCGTTTAGCGTCATAGGCCAGGGGGGGACGCGCCTGCCTCTGATCTGGAATAAATGAAAACTCTCTCTCTCTCTCTCTCTCTCTCTCTCTCTCTCACACACACACACACACACACACATCAATGACCATATACTGTATCATCTACAGACTCTAGTACAGAGTTAGGCCTATATAACTTCGTTATAGTTACATAATATAACATAAATATAATGCTTATATATATACATATATATATATATATATATATATATATATATATATATATATATATATATATATAGGCCTAATACAAATACAACAGTATCATAATCATGTCTCATTGGTATTAGAAAATGCTTACATATAATCTTCAGATAATAATTTCTCAAACAGTTTGAAGTAGCCACTTACAGTTTTAATGTAGTCGTTGGGTGCTCACGTTATGACAGAGTGCTGGATGTTGTGATGATCTTATAACAACCTCTCGATGCGCCACCTGGGGTAGACTGATTAAAACTTTAGCAAAGCGGAGACCTAATTGCTCAGCTATAGGCTATAAGCTCTAGGCTATAGGCTGTAGGCCATAGGCTGGCTCGTGGGTCCTGTCGAGCTAGCTGCTGCTTGAGTTAATTGTAACGTCATACCTGATGGAACTGCTACTGCTGCTGCTGCTGCTGCTGCTGCTGCTGCTGCTGCTGCTGTTACTACTGTTGCTGTTGCTACTACTCTACTACTACTACTACTGTTTTTGCGTCTACTGATGCTACTGTTGCTACTGCTACTGCTGCTGCTGTTTTTGCTGCTACGGTTGCTGTTGCTATCTATATTATTACTTTTAGTTGTTGAGCGGTTCAGTGATTCCAAGGTGTCGCATGCTCCCAGGTGCTGCATTTCACCCGTCTTATTAAATTGTTTAAAGAGCCTCTAATTAAACTCGACCCGCCCTTTCTCACTCTCTCTTCGCTTTTTCTCTCCCTCTTTCTCTCCCTCTGTTTCTGTCTGTGTCTCTGTGTCTCTGCCTCTGTCTGTCTCTCACTCTATCTCTCACTCACTCTCTCTCTCCCAACCTCCCCACACTGCTTCACTCAGGCTTTAGTCTTACACTTTACTGCTGGCCGAGCTGAGGGGGTGAGAGTATACTCTCACCCCCTCAGGCCTATTCCAGAGCAAAATGTCGTTGTTTTAATGATTTGATGGAATAATTGAAACATCATCGAGCCTTCACATCATCAGATGTAGATCTCTCTCTCTCTCTCTTAGTGCACTGTTTACTGGTAGGTCCATGGTATATAGCGCCTCCACTCTTCTCGGTCTTCCGCTTTCCTCGTCATGTCCACATAAGAGTGGGTCTTTAAATCACTTGTAGGTCTTTTAATCAGATGTCGATATGATGTATTATATTTAATCTAGACATACAAACCATTAGAGATGTTATATTGTAAGTATATGATGGTCGTCTGTTAGTCTATCATGTACTCTCACGATTATCAAAGTGTGGAGGTTTGACGTACAGATATCTGCTGGCCTTATTATCTCTATCATTCTATCAATTATTATTTACTGCCAGACATTTAACCTGAGACTCAATAATTCAGTAGAGACTTTGAACAAAGTACTGCTCGAGCTACAGTGAATGTAGAGTAGAATTAGAGAGAGAGAAAGAGGGGGGGGGGGGGAAGCGAGAGAGAGAGAGAGAGAGAGGATAGAAATTGGAGTAAGTGAAATCGGACGGTTAAAGCTTGATAATGAGTAGACCGGAGATTAAATTTTCTCTCTCTCTCAGATCATCATATCATATCATATCACCATGCCATCATCGTCATCTCATAAGCATCATCATCATAACCATCATCATCATAATCACCACCATCATCAGCATCATCATCAATATCGTCGTCATCATCATCATCGTCGTCTTCGTCGTCGTCGTCATCGTGCATTATGATCTGTTCCCACAGTGATTCTCTTCACAGTGTTTAGACCTTGAGAGCTGAAATTTCATTATGTTGGTCTCAGTCAAGTGAAATAAGCCATTATAACGTTGACACTGTATAGACATGTATATAAAGTAAGCATGCGCATTATAGTGAAATGAGCAATTATGTTGATAGGCCTACCTATCACTTTTAATATCACATGTTTAAACCTTTAGGCATTTAGACCATTTTCCTTGTATCCAGTCCAGTGAATGTCCGAAATTTTACGCTCAGATTAGCGCGGCTGGGATTCGAACCCACGAGGGTTCAATTCACCTCAGGTTCTATCATTTAAAACTTCACGATGTTATCCCTACGCTATCGACACATTCAAAATATATATAGGCCTATATGTAACTACAAACATGTAAATATAGACATATACATGTACATGTTGGCGTACAGACCTACGTACTGTAGGTATACGTGCGTTCTACATGTACATGTATATAATTATAATGTAACTATTCATCAATTTGACAAATGTTGACATCAACCTTGTTCACACTGACCTCTAGTAGGCTTTTGGTTTAGGCTATACTTTAATAAATTATAATATGCAAAAAGCGACACATCACATGCAAAATCTACACTGAAGTAGGCCTAGGCCTACAATGAACGTATATTTATAGGCCTAATATATAAACTTCTTTATGCAATTATCAGAGCTATAATTAAGCTTATACATGTCCACTTAATTTATACTTGATTAATTTATGAACATTAAAGTCGGACAATTTCCTTATTACGAGCAAACGGACGTTAAATTCTTATTGATTGATTGAACGTAAAGACAATTAGCTTATTCGGTATGGTTGAATTTTAAGTGTAGCATTTTATCTGAAGGTTTTCTGTCATTAAACCATTGTAATTATTTATAGGTCGGCCCATTCAAGCATTTTAAGATGCTCCAAAATCCATCTTTAGAAGAGAAAACCTTTCTCTTCTAAAGTAACCACTCCCTTTCACCTAACTACTTTTTCCTCGTCACTGAAAAATGCCCCCCCCCCCCAATGGTTTCAGGCAGCTATATGTATGTATACCATGTATATAAATATAAATAAATAAATAAATAAATATATGTATATATATATATATATATATATATATATATATATATATATATAGGCCATATATATATATATATATATATATATATATATATATTATATATATATATATATAATATATATATATATATAGACCCATCTGTTTAAATGTATGGGTAGGCCTATATGGTTTGATCCGTTTGGATGGGGAGGGGGGGGGGGGTGTAGATATTTGGTGTAGATATTAGATATACTGTAGATATTAGGTTATAGTGGGACACGGTTCAGTGTAGCCCATTCTATATTCTACATCTATATATCTACATGTATATATATATATAATATATATATATCTATATATATATATATATATATATATATATATATATATATATATATATATATATATATATATAGGGGCCCGGGAGCAGTATAAATATGATACATTTTTTAGTCCCCCCCTATACGTCGAATTAATTGTTTGATGGACTTAATTTATGAATTTATATTTGTCCAAACACATAAGATTATATGCACTCCGTGGTATCGACTTGGAGTCTAAAATACCGTACATATGGGCCTATATGTTCGCGAGGGCAGAGACTCTTACGACTAAAATTCTTGACCTTCATCTTTAAAATAATAGACTGCCACTGAACATCTAGCAGAGCGTTACATTCAACAGACTACAAACAGCTTACTGGAGTTGATCAATAGTTTACTACCAGTGTTATATACGTTAATTCTCATGAAGGATGGTTAGACCTTCTCTGTGTAGCAAACCATTTTAATGGTGGAATTTTGAAAAATGGCACCTTCAAGCTTCATATAAACATTGACAAAACATGAAAACTCTTGTCGAAATTCCTTGATGATTTTTTCTATGATTTTATTGGTTGATACAAAATCCATATTTACGCAATATTGGCTATTGCTACATTTTCAGCGAATAATGACTGTTCTGCATTTTTATTCCGCTTTGTTCCCTTTTGATTCGTTAAAGTAAATTGCAAAAATGATAGAATGAATGTTATTGGCCGATACTAACAAATAAAGTAATCGATATCATTAGCATTTAGTTGATTTTGTCAATAAATGTATTATCTGCAGCGATTGGAGAAGAATAGATCATTTCAGCCAATCAGAAGATGGCGTGCCTTTCATAGTTGGCTTCAAATTTATTGTTGTTGTGTCGTGTTTCACAACTGATTGGTTATTGGAGGTTTGTGGTTAGCTTGTGTAAAATGGCGTCCAAAATTGTTCGCCTTATTTTTAAATTTAGTCTCATGAAAAATTAGGCAGAAAATATTCGTCTCACTATTAATTTTACTTAAAGAAACGTCTTTTGTATGAATATTTGCGTGAGATTAGACGACGGTAGATGGAATGTGAATTTGAGTTTGTTGTCTGATGATTAGGATTTTCAGACAATGATATTTGCGCGTCTTGCTCCTGATCGCCTGCCGCTCATCCAGATTTATCTCCTAATTTTATTTATTTATTGGAATTTTATGACTCCTAAACGCTTTTAATCATCTAGGTGACGATTTTTTCTGATATTATAATTGTATAAGTTAGATGATTTAAATTAACGATTTATTTGGCTGGAAATTAATGTCATTCTCGTTGCTGATTGAAAGTTAGTTAAAATAGTAAACTATGCAATAAAACGCTCTAATATGCTGTCGTCATGAATTACTTCAAGAATTATTAATTTATCATATTAATTTATAATATTTCTTATAGCTAATATTGTATAATACAATAAATTTCTAGTTTAGAGTTAGAAAAGTCTTAGATGAAATTCGCAAAACATGAGTTTCAAGGAAGTCCTGGCTCTAAAAGATTAACCTCTATAAGAGACACTTTATTCCTGTAGCTTTCTAATTTCAGACAAGTAGAGGTGTAGACTCGCAAGATAAAGTAAGACAAACAACAGTATAAGCTGCTTTGTATAGACTATTGACAGTTAAAAGTTAGGCTTTAAGGTAATTTTTTAACTGATATTGCTGAATAGTTTTGTTTGGTTCATATTGTTACACACATGACATATGGCATGGTCACTAAGTTTACTTGCCTAGTTAATATTTGTGAAGTTTTTGTTAGGAGTGCACCGGATTGGATTTTTTCAAATTCGGTGAAACCGGTTTTAAAACACAAATCCGGCTCGAACCGAATTTGGATTTGACTTGGTTATAATTGTAATGTTAAATAACTATATAAAGCCAAAAGCGATATCAGTGACATACAAGCCAAAGATTTGAACCTCGTACATACTAATCTGCGGTCGAAGTCATCATTGTTTGTTCATATTTGCAGCATTATTCATATTGCTAGCATTGATGCGTGACGATAAACTCCTTAGCTTTAATCTCGTTGAGATAGAGAACGTGGCAGTGAATGATTATAAAGAGATTTGTTGAGAAATTGCAATAGAGAGATTGATACGAGAGAGATCGGCAATAGAGAGATTGATACGAGAGAGATCGTCAATAGAGAGATTGATACGAGAGAGATCAGAATGGATGCGGATCAGTGGGCTGCTATAAATGAGATGTTAATTAAACCACAGCCGCCTGCTGAAGGTAACTCTACTTTTAGTTGACTCTTGTTCTAGATACTTGTTCTGTGTGTGTAAAACATGTGTAGTTTACATTAGAGTGCATTACAAAAAGGCAGAGTAGAACACTGAAAGCTGTAAAGCTTAGTTTAGCGTCTTCTTCCAAATCATGAGGATGCTGTCAGGTATAGCTGTGATTTGAACCTGGGATCTCTCGTCTAATCCTTAAGACTCTATCGTTGTCGTAACGAGGTAGTCTAGTGAAATATGAATACATAACCTGACACGTTTGTCATTCAACTTAGTCATTCAACTAATGTGGAACATGTTAAACAGTTTGATTACAGTTTCTACAAGTTCATCCATAGTAAGCTTTCCAAAAAGATGTCAACTAGACTTTTCTTAAACTTTATATTATATTACATTATACACTTCTTGCTTTGTGATAAAAATTTATCATTTTCAATATGTTCACCTGTATTCACAATAAAGCCTTGACTTTTAAACTGTTAATTGATTGATTGATTGGATAGATGGAGGGCTGGTAGATGGAGCTAGTGAGGCTCAGCTTGTCTACACTTAGTTGTTAATTGATGGACTGATTGATTGATTGGACAGATGGAGGCCTGGTGGATGGAGCTAGTGAGACACAGCCTGTCTACACTTAGTTGTTAATTGATTGATTGATTGATTGATTGGACAGATGGAGGCCTGGTGGATGGAGCTAGTGAGACACAGCCTGTCTGCACTTTGTTTTAATTGATTGATTGAGTGATTGGATAGATGGAGCTAGTGAAGCACAGCCTGTATACACTTAGTTGTTAATTGATTGATTGGACAGATGGAGGGCTGGTGGATGGAGCTAGTGAGACACAGCCTGTCTGCACTTTGTTTTAATTGATTGATTGAGTGATTGGATAGATGGAGCTAGTGAAGCACAGCCTGTCTACACTTAGTTGTTAATTGATTGATTGATTGATTGATTGGACAGATGGAGGCCTGGTGGATGGAGCTAGTGAGACACAGCCTGTCTGCACTTTGTTTTAATTGATTGATTGAGTGATTGGATAGATGGAGCTAGTGAAGCACAGCCTGTATACACTTAGTTGTTAATTGATTGATTGGACAGATGGAGGGCTGGTGGATGGAGCTAGTGAAGCACAACCTGTCTACACGCAGTCTGTGCTCAGACCTGACTTGCTGCAGGGCACGGCAGCTGCTGAGGGTGGTATGGTATGGGAGGGGGGTGACTCGGGGGAACAGGCTTACTACGCTGCCGCTGCAGGTGATGAGGTGGGGCAAGCAGCTGTGGGGGGCGGGGAGGATAAGCTCTATGCTGTCGTGGATGGAGTGGTGTATGAGGTGATAACAGGGGAGGGGGGTGAGCAGATGTTAGTACCGGCCCAGCAGGAGGGTGGGGCACCCCTGTCATTGGAGGACCTAGCAGCTGTCAGTGCAGAGCAGGGTGGAGGGGTGGAAGCAGCTGAGGGTGGGGTGGAGCAGCAATATGCGGGGGGTGAGGTAGGAGATCAGGTGGGGGGTGCAGTGGTGGACAGCAATGGGCAGCAGTTCATAGTCATGCAGTCTGAGGCCGGGGGGTCAGGGGAGGGGGGGGCCAGCCTGCAGGCGGGGGGCGCTATTAAAGTGGCTGGGCAGGACTTCATGCTGCCTCCAGGCATGCAGCTGCCCCCTGAGCTACAGGACATGGTCGCTAAGGGCCTGCCCATAGATCTGTCTAACTATGAGTTTGTGATAGAGGGTGCAGCAGGTAACGGCACTGAGCCGCTCACAGTGTCAGGCCAGTACCTCAGCGACACTGCTGCCACACAGGGGGTGCAGTACGTTGACGCTAGTGGCAACCACGTGTCTGCCTCCAACGTCGTCAACCCCAACGACGTCCTGTCCATGCTGGCAGAGGCTTCCAGCGCCGTGGCCAGGCGTGACCAGAGAGCGCCAGCCACCAGTGACGCCAGGCAGTGGGTCAACCCTGTCGCTGCCTCTCCCGCGCTCAACAACGACAGCAAGAGGCTGCAGGAACAAGAACAGCGACGTCAGCTCGTTGCCGCCATGTTTGCTGCGGACGAGAACGAGGACGGAGAGTTTGACTACGTGTCGGGGGCGGTACCTGTGGCAGCGGGTGTGGTCGTTGTGCCGCCCTGCCCCAAGTCTAACGGCTACTTTGAGTCGTTTGTGGGTTTTGTGAATGGTAATAGAGCGGAGACGCTGTCCAGCCTAGCGAGCAGCACGGTCGTCAGGCGTCCACCCGTCGTCCTGCCGTCATATGGGAGGAGTCAGGTGTCGCGGGGCAGCAGCGTGGTGAGGGGTGGGGCTATGAACAGGGGCGGGGCTGTGGGGAGAGGTGGGCGGGGTCGCCCCGGTGTGAGGGGTGGCATGCAGGTGTCAGTCACCCCGTTCACTGTCCAGTCACCGCACAAAGAGAGCAGCATCATTCAGAGTACGTCTGTCTGTCAGTGCTTGCTGCTTGTTCTTTTCTGTCGATGAGTCAACTCAAGTCTGTCTGTAGCTCTTACTGCTTGTTCTCTTCTGTCTAAACTGTTCTGTCGATCAGTCAACTGAAGTGAAGCATTGACTGTTGTAAACCTAGACTATTTATTTCTGTTGCTCAAGGACAAACCAAGGATTACCCTCTATCTCTGCAGTTACCCGTGTTGTGTTCAGGAAACTAAAGAATGACAAGCTGCTAACTGTACGTGTTAGAAGAGATGACTTAGCAAGACTTATTAAGGCACATCAGATGTTTTAGTTTTTCACAAGTTATAGGCTACAGAAGTGGCTAGGTGAAGGCATAGCCTATTGTGAATGGGTTAATGTGTTGACGATAGAGACCTCATTATACAAGCGTGAAGGCAGACTCTGTGAGTATGACTATACTGGGAGTATCTAGAATATGGACCTGCCACTAAACAGAACACTAGAGAGAGAGGGGGGAGGGGCTGCAGTATACCTCCTCATCTTGCACTGGCAGCTATTGGCTGACGTATAAATATTAACTCTCTATTTATTACAGTTTGATTTTATAATAAATTAACTGATTGCTGGTGTGGTTGATTGATTGTAATTAATGGATTGTCTAAATTGATTGATTGATTGATTGATTGTAGGAAGGAGAAAGGGTAGCGACACAGACAGTGATGGAGGGCTTGATGAAGAAGATGGGGTAAGTTATGTGTGTTGCTCATTTCACTCAGTGTTGTTGCTGTCACATAGTGTTGTTGCTGTCACACAGTGTTGTTTCTGTTACAGTGTTGTTGCTGTCACACAGTGTTGTTGCTGTCAATCAATGTTGTTGCTGTAACAATGTTGTTGCTGTCACTCAGTGTTGTTGCTGTCACATAGTGTTGTTTCTGTCACGCAGTGTTGTTGCTGTCACACAGTGTTGTTGATGTCACACAGTGTTGTTGCTGTCCATCAATGTTGTTGCTGTCACACAGTGTTGTTGCTGTCACATAGTGCTGTTGGTTGTATGCACAGATTTCAGAAAACTCCGTTATGAGAACGACCCGAGTGAACAACACTAGCGGGTTTGTCTCTCTCTCTTTCTCTCTTTCTCTCTCACTTTGTTAGGTCTACAAAGACTCAACCTCTAACTTGTTAAAAGCTGTTTTTGTTAAAAGCTGTTTTTATCAGGTCTACAGAGATTCAACCTCTAACTTGTTAAAAGCTGACATAAAATTAGTCATAAGTGTTCTCAAGCTAGTAATTTATTAATTTAAAGCTGATGTTGTTATACAGTGATGGTACAATGAGTGGATATATCTTGGAGGTGGGGCCACAGGCAGGCAAACAGTCGGGCAATGATGATAAGGCTGAAGCTCACAGCTATCAGGTTATTTCTACATTCTCTATCTCTCTCTTTCTCTCTCTCTCTGTTGCTGTTTGTCCTTTTGTTGGGACGCCTGCTGCATGTGTGATTAGTATTTATTTGTATATTACAATGGTTAACCATCCTATCTATCTGACCTTTTATCAATCTATCAACCCTATCATTGTCTTCATTCCTCTAGTAAAAACCTTCTCACTGTACCAAATATTAAATCTGCCACTGGCAGACGCTCCTTCATGTTTTCTGCTCCGACAATATGGAACTCTCTGCCACAAGATTATCGATCTTGTAATTGTATTACCACTTTCCAAGGAAAGCTAATAAGTTATAACCCATCTCTTTCCGCGATAGATCTAAATTTTGACCCGCTTGCCTTGGTTCATGGACTTCACTGTTTTGATCTCGCTTTCTCTTGTGGTCTCTGTGTACTGAGTCGTCATCGTGTGGTGCTTTGGCACCTGTTTGTGTAGTGTCTGCAAGAGACGTCCCTGACATTGCCTTATGGTGAGGAACCGGCCGTTAAACTCTAATTGATTGATAATAAAGTATTTCTCATTTTCTCATCTTGTCCCGATTGTTTTCTTGTGTGTATGTGTATGTATGTGTGAATGTATGTGTAGAAGGGAGAGTTTGTGGTGGAATGGAAAGATGCGTACAAGAGTTCAGGATTTCCTATATGGAAGATAGAGTCGGGCAGACTGCTGCAGAAGTATGATCCCGTGGAGAAAGATGGAGTGCTGTTACACAAGTCTGCTTCCATTGTACGTATACTCTATGTCTATCTCTAGCTAGACTATCTGTGTCTATCTCTAGCTAGACTATCTGTGTCTATATCTAGCTAGACTATCTGTGTCTATCTCTAGCTCGACTGTCTGCTTACATTGTACGTATACACTCCAGTGTGTCTATCTCTAGCTCGACTCAGGTTCTCTGGGCTTATGTGTTAAGTATGTATGTGTGTAGTACTCTATATGTGTGTAAGTATGTGTGTGTACTACTCTGTGTGTGTAGTATTCTGTGTGTATGTGTAGTACTCTAGCTGGTCGGGGGACATATGACAGAGCTTTAAGGCGATACAGATACGTATGTGTGTGTGTAGTACCCTGTGTGTGTATGTGTGTAGTACTCTAGCTGGTCGGGGGACATACGACAGAGCTTTAAAGCGATACAGATAGAGCTTGTGACGTCCACTGGGCGCAGACAAGAACTGGTCAGAGTGCTCGACAAGTACCTGCCTAAGCCAATAGATGAGAGGTCTGTTGTTGTTGTTGTTACTGCTTGTAGACAGATTTATAGTAAACAGTGGCAGGGATTCTTGTTTGCTTGGTCTTTATAAACTCTAACTCATTCTGTTCTGTATGATTATTTTTACTTTTGTCTAATGTTCTAAATTGATTGTTGAGACATTTGTCTACTGTGGGTCTTAGAACCTCTGATCATTTTGTGGTAGAACTCTCTGATGAAACATCTCTGATAAAACATCTCTGATAAGACATCTCTGATAAGACATCTCTGATAAGACATATCCGATAAGACATCTCTGATAAGACATCTCTGATAAGACATATCCGATAAGACATATCCGATAAGACATCTCTGATAAAACATTTCTGATAAAACATCTCTGATAAGATATCTCTGATAAGACGTCTCTGATAAGACATATCCAATAAGATATCTCTGATAAGACATCTCCGATAAGACATCTCTGATAAAACATCTCTGATAAGACATATCTGATAAGACCTTCCAAATAGGAAATTCCTGGTAATGAATTACTTAATAATGAGACATGATGATAAAGCAGAGAAAGGCTGTTGATAGTAGTGACTGACAGGAGATTAGGAGTGACTAGCGTTAATCATTATAGTGTTAGTTAATATTCTATTTCAATTGTGTGTGTTTATGATGCTGTATGTATGTGTGCATGATGCTGTATGTGTATGTATGTACTACAGTCTAGAGACAGATCCTCTGATGGAGCTGTTCAATGTCTACGTACAGTCTCTACTCAGTGAAGCCATTGAACCAAACTTCCTGGCCAACGCTCGCCAGCAGCAGGGTATGCTCTCTCTCTCTCTCTCTCTCTGTGTCTGTCTGTCTCTCTCTATCTATCTTTCTGTCTCTGTGTCTGTCTAGTGGTGCTTGTGAGTGCCTCTATCTTCTTGTGTTTGTGACTCAGCAGCTCTAGTTTCAGTCCTATGATATAATCTTTTATTTAGAGAAACTTCTAAAGACATCACTACTGTCGCTACTTGTGATTGATCTCTTAGCTCTCCACTAGCTGTTAACTCTACACCTCAACTTGAGAATACTGCATCCTCATTGATTGATTGATTGATTGATTGTGTAGAGGAATATTATCTAGGGCCACTAACACAGATCGACACATTACTTGAAGAGGCTGAGAAATCTGCTCTCTCATTGGTCAGCTGGACTGATAGATTTAAGGTTAGTCTCTCTCTCATTGGTCAGCTGGACTGATAGATTTAAGGTTAGTCTCTCCCTCTCATTGGTCAGCTGGAGTGATAGATTTAAGGTTTGTCTTTCTCTCATTGGTCAGCTGGACTGATAGGTTTAAGGTTAGCCTCTCTCATTGGTCAGCTCGACTGATAGATTTAAGGTTAGTCTCTCTTTCATTGGTCAGCTGGACTGATAGATTTAAAGGTTGTCTCTTCTCTCTCTCTCTCTCACACACATACAATCGCCCAATCCTATCTTGACAATATAACTAGATTGATCCTATTGATATAATTAGTTATTAACTGAAGGAGAAATTGACTGCTTTGTAGGCTTCACGTTGTCGTTCTACTGCTGTTTTGTTTCTCTTTGAGTTCTAATAGGTACTTGCTGTACGCTCTGATTTGTCAAATTGTTTTATATTTATTGAGAGGTTAATTGATTGATAGTTTATTGATTGATTGATAGATTGATTTATTTATTTATTGATTGATTGATAGGTTAATTGATTGATGAGTCTATTGATTGATGAGTTTATTGATTGATTGATGGGTTAATTGATTGATTTGGTTTATTGATTGATTGATAGGCGTATGTTGATCAGTTTCCACACTACAAGCTCTCAGCCCTCAGCCCAGGAGAGAGAGTCAACTGTTCTGTGAGTATCTGTCTCATCTACCTCTCATATCTCTTCTACATCTCTTCTACAACTCTTCTCTTCTACATCTCATCTATCTCTTTTACATCTCTTCTACATCTCATCTACTTCTCTTCTCTTCTACATCTCTTCTGCTTCTCTTCTCTTCTACATCTCTTCTACATATCTTCTCTTCTACATCTCTACATCTCTTCTACATCTCTTCTCTTCTACATCTCTCTACATCTCTTCTCTTTTACATCTCTTCTCTTCTACATCTCTTCTCTTCTGCTTCTCTTCTCTTCTACACTGTGTTTTTTATAACTGATGCCCCAAATTGTTTTAACAATAAAGTCGTAAGACGTTGACCAATGTTCTTTAAATTTACATAACTTGACCAGCAGCCAATTCCACAAAACATGGATAAATTTCGTTTGAATATCTGTAATAACGTGAAAGTTGCAGTTTTGTGAATATGAGTGGGGTCAGATAAGAAATTTCCAGTACAGGATTACGGGCGTGTTGCATGCAGCGTAAAATTATCTCTAAAAACTTATAGCGAACACGTCACAAAATTTCAGCTAATGCTATTTTGAGAGCAATCACTTCTTTGCAAAATTGCGTAAAATACATGCTGATATGTTCTTAATTGACAACGTTATTGAAATTTTAATGCATGCATTGCATGTCTGGGTACAACTGATATCTCCGCAGCCACTGCAGCGGAGTCCTCTTCGTTTACTCTCTTCATGCAATGCATGCATAAAAAGTTCAATAACTTTGTCAATTAAGAACATATCAGCACGTATTCTACGTCGTTTTGAAAAGAAATGATTGCTCTTCAAAATAGCATTAGCAGAAATTTTATATTGCGTGTTAGCTAGTATTTTTATAGAGATAATCTACGCTGCGTGTAACACGCCCCGTAATCCTGTATTGCAAATTTCTTATCTGACCCCACTCATATTCGCGAAACTATAACTTTCACGTTATTAAATATATTCAAATGAAATTTCTCTGTTTTGTAGAATTGGCTGTTGGTCAAGTGTTGTAAATATCATGAATATCTGTCAACTTCTTACGACTTTATTGTTAAAACAATTTGTGGTATCAGTTATATAAAACACAGTGTATATCTCTGTGTGTGTAGGCATGTTTATATTATTGTTTTTCTGTGTATGTGTGTAGGCGTGGTCTGGAGCAGAGAGAGTGGCAGCGACACAGAACGTTGCTTTCTATGGACAAGCCTATGATAGAGACATGCTCTCTCCCCTAGACAACATACCCCCTGTAGCTCTACAACAAGCTGAGGTCCTCTCTCTCTCTTTAGTCTTTAGTCTCTTTAATTGTTAATTTTTTGTCTTTTAGTCTCACTTTAGTCACCATTGTTACCTGTTTCATAAGCATGTCAATGACAGCATGAGTTGATGTTGAACTCAGTAGCTGCTGATCTGCAGCCAGTCAACATACTGATATGCAATCTGCTCAGCCATATTGATATAGACATGACTATCATTGTGGTGCACTATGTTGTCATAGACTCACCCCGCTGGAGCGACGACCCTGGAGCACCTGCCTACGTACCACGCGCTGCACCACTTCAAGTATCTCCTCTTCAACAAGTGTCGTCACGAGGTGAGTGCACTGCCCTGAGCTATCAGAGTTGTTGTTGTTGTGTCGTCACGAGGTGAGTGCACTGCGCTGAGCTATCGGAGTTGTTGTTGTTCTGTCGTCACGAGGTGTGTGCACTGCCCTGAGCTATCAGAGTTGTTGAAGTAATACATCCATGAGTTGTTGTTGTTGTGTCGTTGAGATGTCATGTGCTACGTGAGATTTGCTCTGAGTGAACAGATTGATCCAGTCTTTCTCTTCTCTGAAATCTCTGTATGCCGGCTTATCATTGTCTCTATTCTATCATCAGTCAGAAACTTTGTAGACGAAAAGTCGGATGTGTTGTGAATATAATTGTAATCTCTGTTGTTACCCACAGCCTGAACTCTTAACCCTCCGCCCCGTCACTGACTTCAGCTCTGTTCATGCAAGCTAGTCCCTCCTTAACTTTTAACTTCATAAATTTACATATTGATTGACAGATAGATTGATCGATTGATTGATTGATCGATTGATTTGATTGAATGTTTGAACGTGTAGGTGCAGTACCGCAAGCAAGGCAAGGATAAAACAGGAAACATCATCCTGGAGGAGTGTCTGCAGAACAGGATCTGGATACAACAGGTGAATGTGCTCTCTGTAGTTCTGTACAGTCTGTAATACTTTATGCATAGTATCATCTCATATATAGTCATACTTTATACACAGTGTTAATGGCTGTTCTATCATCTCTTATATTTTATCTTTTGTTGGGAAGTAGTTACAAGAACTGTTACTTATAATTAGAATATATTTTGTATGGAAGCTATGCGAAGCTATCACTGGAATATAACGTCTATCAGTGGCATACTCACTGTACCCTATTTATAATGTCTCGGTCACTGCACGTCATTGGTGCACGTACAGTTTACTGCGCATTGTTTGTATGGGCTTAATTCGTGTGTTGATGTGTAGAACCTGCTGCAGTTGAAGGAGTTGCTACAGAAATGTTCCATTGTTGTTACCGTCGTCACGAAACCTGATGATGCATTATAACTGTCAATCATCTACTAGCCACGCCTCGTCTGCAGCTCATTGGACATTTGTTGGTCCTGGGACCTGTTAGCCCATCCCTCACAGCATCCTATTGGCTGTGGGGATAGCTGTCACAAGTGTAAGCCACACCCTCACAATGGCTTATTGGTTAGTTTCATTGATAACCGCGCCTCCCTTATACCAAGTATGCAGTTGAAGGCACATGGAGGCAGTGAGAAGCGGGACTTGATTGTGACTCACAGAAGTCAAACTACTAATAGTATTGCTGCACACTTGTAAAAACTACGCACAGGGAGAGTGGACTGTGTGGAGTGCTGTGGACACTCGTAGATTGTATATTGTGTATATTACTGGACCGTTAGATGTATCGGCAGCTATGAACTGGACTACATGATACTGTTTCATTGACTCTCTCTCTCTCTTTCTTCCTCTCTCTCTCTCTCTCTCTCTATATATATATATATATCGATATATATATAATATATATATATATATATATATATATATATATATATATATATATCTTTATGTCTGTGTGCAAGCATGCTCGTGTATATGCTAGCGGTGTAGTGTGCTGAGGAGATGATCGTAGGACGTGGGTGGGGACAGTCTATTTCTGTTACATTAGAACAATTGATGTAGAGCTAGACGAGAGAGTGCGTGGGCTCAGTGTTGTTCTATCTCTTGTTTAATACTTAGCGCTGTAGCAGCCTCTCATGTGTGCTAACATCTTATAAACAAGAGAGACAAGAGATTTACTAGAGCTGTAGTGCTTAAGAATATCAGTGAATGCTATCGTGTTTTGTGTCAAATCTTGTTTAAGAGGAAATATGTACGTTTATTATAGGTTGTAGTTATTTTCTGTTCATTCGTAGCGACAATGTGTGCGTATATGCCAATACAGTTGTGTGCACACAGTGTACAGTTGTGTGCACACATTGTACGGTTGTGTGCACACAGTGTACAGTTGTGTGCACACATTGTACGGTTGTGTGCACACAGTGTACAGTTGTGTGTACACATTGTACAACGGTGTGCACACTTGTGACGTTACTCGATCGATAGGAACTAGTTGTTACTCATATTGATTGTATAGAAATACAGGACTAACATCCACTTTCTCGTCTCCTACAGATTTATGTTACGATGGTTCTGCTAGCTTATTACTTTCACCTACATCAAGCATAATTATGCTGACAACTGTGTGTTCACAATGTTTGTATGCACATTCTACAACTGTGTAGGCAAATGATTGTATACATACGTTTTACGTACACATGGTAGACATGTTTGTGTATGTAACTGGTCGTACTACAGATTGCTGTGTGTGTGGTGGTTAAGAATTGAATGAAGGCCCGTGGACACATGTGTATTAGTGTTGAGTGAACAGCCTGCCTCCAGCTCTACACAATGTGTATTAGTGTTGAGTGAACAGCCTGTCTACAGCTCTACACAATGTTCTAGACACACACAGTTCTGCTGTGTCGCTCCTCGTGATGTCTATCAAACCTTCGTGTGGCTGCTGAGGTGATTCCTCGTTCTCTCGTCGGTTATTAGTTGTCCTAACGACATGTGTTGTGAACGGATTGTTTATTCTACAGTCACCCTGTACATAGCACGGGTGATATCAATGATTGGACGCTGAGGTGACTCGTCAACGTGTGCCGCTCTATGTTCTTGTTTGATCTATCTGAGACTCGTCCCCTAGACCTGTGGCTTGAGAGGAAAGCTTGCTTACCACTCGCTAACTATTCCAGGACTGCTGTCTTCTAAAAATGTTTAATAGAACAGCTACTCCTTATGGTTATATTCTTATAGTGTTTGTTGTGTGAGCCAGCTACTGCAGGCTCTATTCCTGGTCAGGCTATTTGAAGTTGTGTGACGAATGTTGTTGTATGATAGACTAAGATTTGATATACCGTGTTAAATCATTCACTCTGCTAGATAGAATGTTATAATGAGACACACTTGTGACATTTAACACGTGTAGTAATAAATGTTTTAATATTGACTTTCTATTAGCTTACATTGATTTTTTCTAGTGGTTTGGGTTCAACCGGTCACTGATAGTGCTACGGTAACTGGTCTGCTGAAAGAAGAGATTTGTGGTTTATTCTGTCTCTCTTAGTGACTGCCTACTGGCAGGTCCAATGTATATAACGCCTCCACTCTTCTCTATCTTCAGTTTTCCTCTTTAAGTCCACATACGAGTGGGTCGTTAAGTAATCTATGACTTTCCTTTTTACTAAAGGTGTCTGGACTTATTCTTGTTCTTGAGGTGTCTGGACTTATTCTTGTTCTTGAGGTGTCTGGACTTATTCTTGTTCTTGAGATGTCTGGACTTATTCTTGTTCTTGAGATGTCTGGATTTATTCTTGTTCTTGAGGTGTCTGGTCTTATTCTCGTTCTTGAAGTGTCTGGTCTTATACTTGTTCTTGAGGTGTCTGGTCTTATTCTTGTTCTTGGTCTCGAGGAGCGAGTGGTGGTAATCTTATGGGTTGCTACACGTCTGATCAATTGTTTATAATAAACTTGATATAGGATGTCAACGAAAACATAAAACTACTCATGAGCTTGGTAATTTCACTTTTCATTGCGATTACTAAGAGTTATCAGGCATGACCATACCACATGAAGCTATGAAATCTGTTGAGTATACTTCAGTAGTACAGCTCGTAAGTGACTGAGCATAACATACATTTATGGCAATAATAATAGTCAAAATCTGCAAATATGTGCTTAAATTATATGCGAATTTATATTTTTAATTTATATTAATTTTAGGTATAGTAGCAGCTTTTCTCAAATAGTAAATGAAGCCGAGTGTGGGGAGGGCGTTGTGTTTACTTTTACGGCAGGCTAAGTTGAGTATATACTCATATTAAATGAGGTCATTAAATAATTATAATAAAATTATATTTCAATTGCTTATCAAACGACGACAAATAATGTCCCAATTTACATTTAGTAAATGTCTAGATAGGATATTTAGGCAGAATACCTAGCGCTTTTGAGATATTTTATTTTGTAAATAATTGAAGCTGAAAAAACAGATTCCATAAATGGGGCCTCCCATTAAAGAGAACATTTAATTTTCAGTGATTTTTCAAAAGCTATCTTTCTCTTCCCCCCCCCCCCCCCCCCATCTTTTAGTGCAGTTCTGTGGTATATAAAGCCTCCATTTTAAATAGAAACCTTGGCCTGAATAGTTCAATAGAGATTTTTATTACAATTTTATTTTCAGCTAGTTGTTTATTTTCCTGATATCTGGATTTACCCTAGATGACAGAAGAACAGATACCGCAGTGCTCAATGTTGTCATAGACGACAGTAGCACTCTAATTCTGTTGTTGTTGTTGAACCATGAAAAATGATATTTTCATATTGTTGCGGTTGTCATTGGTTCGAATATTTCTAACAAGTGCTTTGCATATCTATGTTTTTATTTTAATGGCGGCCTGTAAACAAAGTAAAACAATATTATGAATATAATATTTCATTTAATGGTTCCTTTATTTGTATCTTTATTTAATTCTAACGATACTCTGTAATTTATCTGCATGTTGTCAACTGATAATTGCAGTACTTAAAGTTTAAATTGTCTAACAATGATGTTTTTCAGGTAACTCTTCGGTCTACCGTTCAGAAAATTTAATATAGAACAAGTTTAACCATATTTAAAGTTAACAGTCAGATTTCTCTTCACGTCCTCGTCCTATTCAATTACTTTTTGAGCCTTTTTCATACAGGCCTTCTGTTGAATTCACATATTGTTCCATGTATATGTCACAAAGTATCAGGCCTTTCATAGTACTTTGTGGTGACTACTTGAGATTTGAATGTACAGTGTTTGATGTTCAGGCAAGGTAAGACCCCTTCCGACCCCTTCACACCCATCAACGGGACAAATGATTCAATGCATACTATGCTAGTGTACATTTAGAAATATTTACATTAGAATGTGCTGTCTGGTTGTAACCTTACGGTAATTACTGTAAATGTAAACTATCACAATTCAACCCTAAATATGAATTTCTACAAATCTCAGAATCGTGTTTAACTGTTTTATGAATTTCAGAAATTATTGACACTTGAGGATTATTGCAATAAAAACATCTGCCTCAATCATAGCAGACAGGAGTAGTTGCTGACAGCGGATCAGTAACATGTCTCAAGTCCCTATGACGTCATACATCCCACATCTTACTCTGATATTCTTAGATATGAAGTTTTTGATACTGAAGTATTGGCACGTTAGCCTATGTCATCTTCTGATTGTAAAGTTATAACTGTGGCCTAGTATTAGAGTATAGTTCACTCTGTGAACCCATTTATGATTTAGTTAAATTTGGTCGTTCTCTGTCATTCTCATTTCATTAGTCACAGGTTAGCGGCGCTGCAGTTCTGTGCAATGATATGCCAGAGAGACTTGGATAAAACAGAGATACTAACGTTGATTGACTGTCATTTCTACTCAAATGTTTTTATGTTATTTGAAGGTGTGAACATCTGTAACTTAGCTTTCTGTTTTATATACAAGTGTGACACTAGTAGATCTGTAGGAATGTGTTGAGATAGAATGACTGACGTTGAGACAAGAGAATCTGCCTTGAGGTCGTCTACTAATGACACGGATGCTACACAGCTTGCCCATAATGGTAACACTGCAGAGAACATTAGTAAGATGACAGAGTCTGACCTCAGTACTGAGAGAGATGAGAGAGATGCCGCAGACTCTCTCGCTGCAGCTTCTAGCAGCAAAGCTGATGTCGCACAAAGGAAAGCTGAGGCTGCACTAAGCAAAGCTGATACCGTACAAAGAAAAGCTGATGTTGCAGAAAGCAAAGCTGATACTGCACTAAGCAAAGCTGATACTGTACAAAGCAAGGCTGATGTTGTTCAAAGCAAAGCTGATGCTGTACAAAGCAAAGCTGATGCTGCACAAAGCAAAGCTGATGCTGCACAAAGCAAAACTGATGCTGCACAAAGCAAAGCTGATACTGCGCAAAGTAAAGCTGATGCTGCACAAAGCAAAGCCATTGCTGTGGAGAGCCAGATCTCTGCTGTCAGCATTCAAGCTTCTGAGATGAGAGCAGCAGATATCGACAGCTGCTTAGCTGCTGCAGTAAAGAGCAAAACCAGTGAGTCTGAAAGCATTAGCTTTGTCAGACCTTGGAGCATAGAGTCATCAGCTAGACCAGCTCCAGCTGTCAGTATGCAGCAGCTGTCACAGCATGACACAGCTGCTGTGGAGAGTCAGCTGCTATCACAGCATGACACAGCCACTGTGGAGAGTCAGCTGCTGTCACAGCACGACACGGCTGCTACTGAGAGTCAGCTGCTGTCACAACATGACACAGCTGCTGAGAGGCAGCTGCTATCACAGCACGACACAGCTGCTGTGGAGAGTCAGCTGCTGTCACAGCATGACACAACTGTTGTGGAGAGTCAGCTGCTGTCACAGCACAACACTGCTGCTGTGGAGAGTCAGCTGTCAAGCAAAGCATTGCATCCTGTGATGAACACTGCTGCTGCTGCAGTGACAACAGCTGCTGCAGACAAGTCAGATGAAGAAGAAGATGATGATGATGGAGGTATGATAATAGCTGATGATGGACTGATGGAAGAAGAGTTAAAGATTGTGAGTGAGGGAGGTGATGCTAGAAAAGAGCAGCAGCTGTGTAGCAGCCAAGCAGCTGCTAGTCCAGCAGCTACATCTCAAACAGTTGCTGTATCAACTGCTGCTGCTGTATTTCTCAATACAGCTGCTCTGTCATCTCAGTCCACAACCTTTTCAACTCATACAGCAGCTTCATCACAACAGGCAGCTGCTGTATTAGATGAGTCAGCTGCTGCATCTCCTCAAGCAGCTGCTGTATCCTCAGAAGCAGCTGCTGAAGCATCACAAGCAGCTGCTGAAGCATCACAGGCTGTATCAACAGTAATGGAGGCCTTGTCGTCTCAAGCAGCTGAAGGATTGAGTAGAGAACTTGATAAAGAACTTGCTGTGTCGTCTCAAGCAGTGGCTACGTCTGCCAGCAGCACGGCGGGTGACTACTGTGAGGAAGATGTGATGACTCAGCTGCTAGCTGCTGATAGCACAGCTGCTGCACATCAAGCAGCTGAACTAGCGGTGACTGCTGCTAATGCAGTAAAGCTTAATGAGTCATTGATAAAAATTGAAGCTGCTGTTTCTGCTGCCTCTGCTGCAATGAATGCTTCGGCTATCTCAGTGTTGGTTGAATCAATTGAGCAGCTGCCAGCTGTAGATGTGACAGATTTAGCTGAAACAGCAGCTGTGGTAGGGTCAGCTAATACAGCAGCTGTGGTAGAGTCAGCTAATGCAGCAGCTGTGGTAGAGTCAGCTAATGCAGCAGCTGTGGTAGAGTCAGATAATGCAGCATTTGAAGGGGGAAGAGGTACTGAGGCGGGGGGAGGGTTACTGGGAGGCGGCAGAAAGATAAAGGATGGGGAGCGTACGCTCTCAGTAACAGACGACAACATGGCTCCATTCATTGGTCACATACACCACATACCTGAGGTGGATGAGAGCCAGGCTGTAGCTAGGGCGGGGGGGTTAAAAACAAGGTCATCAAGATCAGGCTACTCTCTCAGGCAGCGCCGAGCTTCAGTCGTTAAAGACTCGAGTGAGGTGAAGGTCAAGGACTCGAGTGAGGTGAAGGTCAAGGACTCGGGTGAGGTGAAGGTCAAAGACTTGGGCGAGGTGAAGGTCAAGGACTTGGGCGAGGTGAAGGTCAAAAACTTGGGTGAGGTGAAGGTCAAGGACTTGGGTGAGGTGAAGGTCAAGGACTCGGGTGAGGTGAAGTTCAAGGACACGAATGAGGTGAAGGTCAAGGACTCGGATGAGGTGAAGGTCAAGGGTGAGCTGGAAGCGAGTGGAAAAGCCGCTGACAACAGCACGAGTGAAAGTAGAGAGGGGAGGAGAGAGAGTGCCAGACAGAGCGCTAGACAGAGAGAGAGAGAAAGTGAGAGACAGAAAGAAACCGCCAGACAGAAAGCTCTGAGTGAGGCAAGGACAAGCAAGCAGACGTTGGAGGCGGAGTCTACAGGCAGGAGAGCCAATCAGGCGGGCAAGCAGTCCATGACTGCCGCTGTCAAACGTTCCGCTGACAACAAAATCTGTCCCTGTGAGGAAGCTGCAGCCAAGGCAGGTGCCAAGCTGTCGTCGATAGTAACAGCAGTGGCTGCCAGTATGAGCAGTTTGAGCAAGAGATCAGCAGCAGCTGAGGAGCTGTCAACAGCTGTGACAGCTGCTGCTGGGGCTAAGAGAAGTAGATCTAGGAGCAACCAATCAGAGGAGGAACAGGTTCGTACAGCCGTTGTTAACAACATTAACAACAACATGGGTTGTATTGGAGCCCGTGTTGTTGCCTGGTTGACATAATTCAATCACTTCACCTGATTCAATGAACTCTTGACTCTCAAGTGCAAAACAGTGGCCATACTCCGTCTGCTTAGTTATCAATGAATATGGAGGTAATAATGAGAATGAAAATAGCAATGATAGTGTTTAGCAAAATAAAAATCATAGTAGAAAAATAGAAACACAACGAAAGAGATCATTTGTGATGATATCTAAATTTTTATACAACACGTTTAACCGTAGACATTAGGCAGTTTAGTTAATTAGCTGTAAGTCCTGTGAATGTCAGAGATACTACTCTCTGGTCAGCTTTATAGGGAATTTAACAGAAAACCTTAACAGACGGACACCCATTAACAATTTCTCGATGTTACCTAGTGCATTTATGTTACAGCATTTACACTTACTGATTGATTGATTGACTGTTCAGAGTGTTCCTAACCAGGCAGCTAGACAAGAATAGGTGATTCACCAGACTGGCTTTCGTTTAGGACCTTACTTCTCCTCAGCACATTTCTTTTGCAGATTGGTCTGGGTGAATTGATCTATAGTGATGTGTGCTGTTGGAGAAGTCCCTGACATCATCCCTGGATGAGGAAACGGACGTTAAACCTTTATTATTATTATTATTTTTATTATTATTAATTGATTATTGATTATTCATTGATTGACTGATCGATTGATTGATTGACTGTACAGAGTGTTCCTATCAAATCATCTAGACAGGAAGAGTCGACCACTCGACCAGTGCGCAGTGCTAGAGCTCGAGTCTCTTCCACTGATCAACATTCCTCTGTCACCACCTGCGTGACCACCAGTGCAGCCGTTAGCAAGTCACTGAGGGTGCAGGCTACAGTGGCTTACCCACGTAACATGTCAGGCTGTAGTATGTCCAGTGTCGGATATAGAGCTGTAACGAGCACTACTGCAGCTGTCTGCTCTGTCAACCAATCAGCATCAACAGCAGCTCTCAGCTGTCCCGCCCAGTTCAGCAGCAGCTGTGCCAAGAGCAGCAGCTGTGCTGTCACTACAACTGTCAGTTATGTGTCAAGCTCCGCCTTTCAGATGAGTCATGGGTATAGAACCACGTACGTGAGACAAGCCACCCCTATCACCGTGTCACTTAACCAATCAGCTGTCAACGGCTCTACTGTAAGACCAGGAGGCGGAGTCTATCCAGCAGCAGCTGCTGCTAAGTCTTGTCCAGCTGCTGCAGCATTAGCTACAGCAGCTACTTCAGCAGTTGTAGCTTGTTCAGCAACTGCTATCAGCAGCACAGCAAACTCGCATACTGCAGCTAGTATTTATAGCCCGGCTGCTTCAGGCCCAGCTGCTGTCAATCCTGCAGCAGCTGCCACATGTTGCTTAGCAGCTACAGCAGCTGTCAACCCAGCTGTCTCAGTGAGCTGCCTGGCTGCCAGTGCTGGGCTGCTGGTAGCTTCTGATCAGCTGTCTCAGCAGTTGTCCAGCTCTTCTGCAGCTGCTGTGGGGGGTGGAGCTAATACCAGCAGAGTCAATGAAGCCACGTCCCCTATCACGCCTATCCTAGCCCCACCCACGCGTGTCCCACCCACCCCTACAATACCCCCACCTAAGAAACCCCTCACACCCTACATGAGGTTCAGTCAGTCTGTAAGCATTGATACTTCTCTTGCTTGTCTCAATAGCGTAAAGTTATCAGTATTAAATTTTATTAATAATTAAATTAAAGCATCAGCTTGACTCAACTGTTTAATGTTAGAATGATGCTGAGTCTGTCAGAACCAATTGAGTTTGCACTGTTCTAAATTTGTGAATTTGTCGTTAATAAATACTTCAACTTTTCTACTTAATTTGGGTTTCTCTAGGAAGAAACCCAAACTTCAAAACATAAACTTCATGTAAACTTTAAATATAAAATATAAATATGATGTTTTTGGTGATTAGATATATTGGCTAACAGTATGAGCCTGCCCACTCTATGTCAGTGTTTATGTGTGTGTAGATATGGGCTAACAGTAAGGGCCTGCCCCACTCTATGTCAGTGTTTATGTGTGTGTAGATATGGGCCAACAGTAAGGGCCTGCCCCACTCTATGTCAGTGTTTATGTGTGTGTAGATATGGGCTAACAGTAAAGGCCTGCCCCACTCTATGTCAGTGTGTCAGGTGGGGTCTAACATTGGAAGGATGTGGAGAGAGTTGGAAGCAGAAGAGAAACAGAAATATATAGATGAGTTCACTGTGGAAAAGGTTTGACACTCTCTCTCTTTCTTTGTCTCTGTCTCGCTCAATCTCTTTCTCTCTCTCTGTTATCTCTCTCCATTCTCCATTCTCCATTCTCTCTCTCCCTCTCTCTCCCTCTCTCTCCCTCTCTCTCACTCTCTCTCTCTCTCTCTCTCTCTCTCTCTCTCTCTCTCTCTCTCTCTCTCTGTCTTTCATTTAAGCTACAGCACGTGACACCTCAATTCATTCATCTAGACTCTGCTTTGATGATCTAATGCTCTTATGATCTGTTCTGTGGGCGTATAGGCTCCAGTAATTGCTAAAACATTTTTAATACGATTAGGAAAGTTTGAAGGTCTATTTGTATCCCGACCTTAGCTGAATAGGGATTAAAGGGAAGTTGATGATGATGATGATGATGATGATATGATGATGATGATGATGTTTGTATGTGTGTAGCTGAAGTACGATGCGGAGTTACAGGAGTATTTAAAGTCCACGGGACTTCAAGCCAGCGAGTTACCCAAACCCAAACCAAGACGTCGTCCCACTGACCCTAGTAAAACAGCCAAACCTCCAACAACCAATCAGAACTCTGCTACTGATGTGGCGAGCTATGATTCGACGACAGCTCTGACCAATGACCAGGAGGCTGAGCAGATGGCCCGTAGTTTCTTGGAGTCAGCTGGGCTGAGTGAGCTTAGCTATCAGAGCTCAGCTGAGCAGCAGCAGAGCAGCTCCACTGTGGACAGTGCCTGGCTGTGGAAGCAGCAAGCAGCAGCTGCTGGAGGTGTGGAGCAGCAGCAGACAGCAGCTGGGCTCGTGCAGTACAGCATTGACCCAGCTACAGGAGCTGTGGTGTGTATGTCTAGCACAGCTGCTCAACAGCTGCGGGGTGAGGGGGAGGTGGGGGAGGTGAAGCAGCAGGATGGGGGAGGGGATGCAGCCTGTCTGGATCAGATCAATCAGATCTATGCTGAGGTCGAGAAGTGGGGCAAGCAGCAGCAGCAGCAGCAGCAGGGGGATGGGGAGAAGCAGCAGCTGAGATCAGCTCTGCAGGAGAAAGCGCGGGAGATTCAGCGGCTAGTGAGTGAGCTGCAGCAAGCCTATCTGCTCATACATCAGCTCAAGCAGCAGAACGACGTCTATCAGCGCTACTGGGCCTCTGCTGTTGCTGCTGCTGATAACAGCTGTGGCGTGGAGGCGGGCTCTGAAGGCTTGATTGACAGCTCGTCTGCTGCTGCTGGTGCCTGGGGGGAGGGGCTAGCTGCTGCTGCAGCTCAAGTAGGCGGAGCTATGCCAGACGGCTCCGTTCTCCTCGGGCAACAGCTGTCGCAAGTGGGTGGAGTTATATCTGATAACTCTACTCTCATTGGTCAGCAGCTATCACAAGTAGGCGGAGTCTTGCCAGATGCCTCTGCACTGATTGGTCAGCAGAATGGAATGGTTCAACTAGTGGACCAGTCTGGGCACACGATGAATGTTCCTGTTAGTATGTTACCTCTGATTGGTCAGTCGGTGGAGATGATCCAGCCAATGACAGGGCAGAGCAATGGTGTGTCCATGATGCCCTCGAGCAGCGAGCAGAGTGACGCTAGGCAGGACTATAGCAGCAGTTACATGACGTACAGCGCAGACATAGCAGCTGTGTCAGCAGCTGTCGAGGGTTTAGTGAGGATAAATGAGGCAGGCAACATGATGAGCATTCAACAGTAGTGAGACAGGTAACATGATGAGCATTCAACAGTAGTGAGACAGGTAACATGATGAGCATTCAACAGTAGTGAGACAGGTAACATGATGAGCATTCAACAGTAGTGAGACAGGTAACATGATGAGCATTCAACAGTAGTGAGACAGGTAACATGATGAGCATTCAACAGTAGTGAGACAGGTAACATGATGAGCATTCAACAGTAGTGAGACAGGCAACATGATGAGCATTCAACAGTAGTGAGACAGGCAACATGATGAGCATTCAACAGTAGTGAGACAGGCAACATGATGAGCATTCAACAGTAGTGAGACAGGCAACATGATGAGCATTCAACAGTAGTGAGACAGGCAACATGATGAGCATTCAACAGTAGTGAGACAGGCAACATGATGAGCATTCAACAGTAGTGAGACAGGCAACATGATGAGCATTCAACAGTAGTGAGACAGGCAACATGATGAGCATTCAACAGTAGTGAGACAGGCAACATGATGAGCATTCAACAGTAGTGAGACAGGCAACATGATGAGCATTCAACAGTAGTGAGACAGGCAACATGATGAGCATTCAACAGTAGTGAGACAGGCAACATGATGAGCATTCAACAGTAGTGAGACAGGCAACATGATGAGCATTCAACAGTAGTGAGACAGGCAACATGATGAGCATTCAACAGTAGTGAGACAGGCAACATGATGAGCATTCAACAGTAGTGAGACAGGCAACATGATGAGCATTCAACAGTAGTGAGACAGGCAACATGATGAGCATTCAACAGTAGTGAGACAGGCAACATGATGAGCATTCAACAGTAGTGAGACAGGCAACATGATGAGCATTCAACAGTAGTGAGACAGGTAACATGATGAGCATTCAACAGTAGTGAGACAGGTAACTGCAGATACAAGGAGAGAGAGGAAAGAGTAGCTACAGATACGAGTAGAGAGAGGAAAGAGTAGCTACAGATACGAGTAGAGAGAGGAAAGAGTAGCTACACATACTAGTAGAGAGAGGAAAGAGTAGCTACCCATACGAGCAGAGAGAGGAAAGAGTAGCTACAGGTACGAGTAGAGAGAGGAAAGCTCTTAGTAAAGTGGAGGAAAGGAAAATCTGCAAACTTCTGTAAATGTTGACTGATTTAACTCTATAGTTGTGTTTAAAAACATTTAAATTTATTCTCTAAACGTGAGATTTTGATATTGTCATCTTGTCCTAAGGCACTAGTAATCTCATGATAGTCTCTCTCTGTGTTTCTTTGTACGTGTCTTTGTATGTTTCTGTTCTAGTCATCTCGTTCAACTCTTGCTTTATTTTACAAATTTTCTCATTTATGAACCTCTGATTCTCAAGTCAGTTTAGAACTATTGATGTTTTATATACAAGGTAATAACGAAAGGTCTAACATTCATTTTCTCGTCCATCAATGATGTCAGGGACGTGTCGCTATGAAATGTATTGTTTAGCGTGGGAGGAAGTAATGCTGTGAACTCTTTGAGCTATTTATACCGTGATAGTGTTGTACTTATTTACTGGTTGTGTCTGTCAATATACGAGACTACTGTATTATCTATAGACTGGTGGTGTATGAGACTGTTGTCTATAGACTTAGATTTATTTCCTAAAGCATGTCAGAGATTTATCCCTTTTCCATGTGGAGAGTTTTTGTCTAATATTAAAATTTTTATTTTGTCAATTGTTTTGATTGGTTGTTTGATTGATTGATTTAATTTATTAATTTATTACATATTAAGTTAATGCACAGATATTGAAATGAGTTGTATTTTGTACACAGTTCACACAGGTCCTATACACACTCTGTGCTGTGTTAACAGTGTCAATAGTCCAGCGATAGTTTGAGGACATGCCGTGTGGTTTTGCACTGGTGCCGTGTGGTTGTGCACTGGTGCCTTGTGGTTGTGCACTGGTACCGTGTGGTTGTGCACTGGTGCCGTGTGGTTGTGCACTGGGTTATGTGCAGATCTTGTATAGAGAGACGTCTCGTTTAGACAAAACTGATGTGAAATCTTGTTAGTGCTTTATATTAGTGTGCACATTTGTCAGTGTGTTCACATGTTAGTGTGAGCATGGTCATAGTGTGTTCACATATTAGTGTACACGTGTGTCATAGTGTGTTCACATATTAGTGTACACGTGTGTCATAGTGTGTTCACATATTAGTGTGAGCATGTGTCATAGTGTGTTCACATATTAGTGTGAGCATGTGTCATAGTGTGTTCACATATTAGTGTGCACATGTGTCATAGTGTGTTCACATATTAGTGTGCACATGTGTCAGTGTGTGTTCACATATTAGTGTATGGCACTTTGTGTGAGATAGGTTTTGCATGCACCTAGTTTGTACGTGCAGTGTGTATGTGTCGTGCTAGTGAATGTGTATTTATAGTGGTGATTGCTCTATGATCATTGTGCACTGTGTGGTACACACGAGACATGCGTGCACGTGTGTACAATCGTGTACATCAATCGGCATACAGATATCAAAACATTTCATGTGCAGTTGTGTGTTGTTACTCCTTTGTATATATATTCTGGTTTATTTATATCTCTTTGCACCTTATCAGTGATTATTTATCATTCCGTGCACACTGTAGTGTGTATATACATGTTACACACTGTAGTGTGTATATACATTGTACACACTGTAGTGTGTATATACAGTGTACACACTGTAGTGTGTATATACATGTTACACACTGTAGTGTGTATATACATGTTACACACTGTAGTGTGTATATACATTGTACACACTGTAGTGTGTATATACATTGTACAAACTGTAGCGTGTGTGTATACGTTGTACACACTGTAGTGTATATGTATTTTACACGCTGTAGTGTGTGTGTGTATATATATATATATATATATATATATATATATATATATATATATATATATATATATATATATATATATATATATTTTAGACTGACCCTTGTTTATATGGCAAAAAAAATGTCCTGTATTTTGCTTGCTCCCACCTTCTAATTTTGTTCCTTTTGGTTTGAAAACAACGCTTATGAATTTTTATGACAATTGCTTAATATTTAGAGGTCGCCCAAGGTCATCAAAATTTGCCCATTATAGCGTACAGTACCCAAAATACCAGTTACTTGATACTTCACAATGAAATCAACTACTAATCATTAAAATTACAGTTATAGCTTGTTTAATCCATCTTACTAATATTAAATCTTATCCATTAAAGTGTTTATTATGAATTAATTATTGTCAGTGGTGCCGGAATCAAAGTACAGTATATGATTAATTATAGTTGCATTGTAGCTTAAGAAGTTTCTAATAAAAGTAGCGAGTTAGAAGCAAACTGACTGCTCTACAGTTCGATTTTATTAGCAGTTGGATGCAGCCGGCGATGGTCTGCAACTACTTGTAGGAGAAATTGAAGATCTTCTCCACCTTTAGTGAGTGTCGTATTGTATGTTTGAATAAGTGCAACTCCTCTCTCGGCATTGTCATTGACAACTTTAATGGTTGCTAAGCGGCATTTAGCTATATTGTACTCATCTAGTGAACTCCAGTTTTCTGGCTCTGATGACAAAAAGTCTGTTGGTAACTGTAAATTTCTAAACAGATTCATGCTGTTGCTAGTCACAAACTGATCCAAGGTGCACGATTGCAAATTATTAAAATCAATAGTTGCTCGCTTCAGCGGCTTGGGTGCCCCTTGTTTGTTCATTGCGGAAACCATGAGCCTTTTTGTTGCTGGGTAGACCCTATCATCGAACAATGCCAAGCAAACGAGTTCCTCTGAGAGATACCATAGATGAGATGCCAGTTTCTTAACTGTGGCTCTTGATATTCCTTGATGTATGGAGGAATATTTGAGCAGGCTAGTTAGCAGTTGTAAGTCACTGAGAGGTGCTGAGATAGCCATAGGTGCCGTTATCCAAGCCTTCAGATACAATCTCACTGCAAAGATTGCAAGATCTCTTAACCCTTTTTCCTCTCTGGCAGTCAGCTTGAACTGTTTTCGAAATAGCCATATCTTGAGGGCATAGAGAACCTTCGCCATCCATCTAGCATTATGCGTAGCTCCAGGGGCTCTGAAACTAATGCCTTTTGGAGGAGCTTCACCAAAGAAAATGATGGATAATTCCAATAATTCGCGATAATCAGCTCTTGCTTGATTTTCATTAAGATGATGATGTGCAAATTGCAGAACTTCATCACGAACATCAACAATGGTTCTCCACACGTAGTCATCAGTGGGTCCGGGACAATACTGTTGTATGTCAATGCTATGCCACTGTTCTTTGAATTTTTTGAACAACTGGATATCAGGTCCAGAAGTTCCACCTATGCTCTGTTCAAAAGCAGTACCAATTATCAACTCATTGATATGATGACGGCAGGCAAAATAGAGTAGATTTTTCTGCAGTTTTTGCTCCAATAATACACAAGTCCCAGCCTTATTACCAGTGTTTGCAGCTGTTGTATCAAAACATATGGCACCGATGTTATCTTGCAGCTTCCATTACTTTATTAGGCTTTCAACTGCAGATGCTTGTGATTCTCCAGTCCCGGAAATTAGTTTTGGAACACCCAAAAGCTGGCAGATGTTTGCACATACATATTATAAAAGAAATCCATAAAACTATAGTGTGTAAATATTCAATGACCTTGGGCGACCTCTAAATATTACTCGATTTCAATTTTTTTTTTCTCAGTCAGTTTTATGCCAAATGGAAGCAATTGAGAGGATGGGAGCATAAATTTTCTGTCTTTCGCTTTTAAGGGACAGTCTAATATATATATGCTACCACTGGAGATTGTGTTAATGTGAATATGATTGCTACACACACCGTGTATGTGTGATAATGTACACACCACAAGTGTAATGTGGTGTATAACACTGCCAGTGTGTATATGTATTTACACACAGTGCAGTGTCGGTGTGTGGATGTATTGTGCACACTAACAGAGACATCTGATAAGAACATGTGCACACATCCTAAGGGGAGGGGTACTTATTTCAGGTGTGTATGACTGCTGGATAGAGAGGCACTGAAGAAATAGAGAATATGTCGTCATGTGCATGTCGCGTTGGATTATACTTAACTCATGTGATAACATATCACATAGTGGCTATCACGCTACTCAACATCTATGATAATAATATTGCAAACTATACAGAGGTGATCCGTCCGATGGTGACAACATCGACCAACATCGGTTTCTTGAGTATGGAATCCAAGTCAAGCCAATATGCGAAATTGTATGTTATACCTCCATGAATTTCATTATTGCCTTGATCGTAGCCAAAGATTCCTCATAATATGCGTATTGAATATATAACAAAACAGTTTTTTATATAATGCTGAAAATTACAGTAAAATTTAGGTATATATGGCAATCAAAACAAAGCAAGCCTAATTATAACGCGCATACAGCACAAGTAAAATAAAAATTGAAGTATTTTAATAATAAAAATAGTTAATAAAATCTATATGTTCCTTTCACAAATAACATAAAATACAGCCTCTTTAAAGTCCCCAAACCGATGTATATATATATATCGATATACTGAGATTATGATATGAGATAGATAGATGAGGATGGAGATAGTAATATATATATATGATGATATAGCAGTATAGAGAGAGTATATTATCTATAGGTCTATATAGATAGAATATATGATATTATATATATATATATAATTATAATAGATATATATATCATATATATATATCAGATATATATATATATATATACTTTCCTCTTTCATTGTACAAACATCTCTACCTCTAAGCATACCTGAACAATGTCCAATATTAAACTTCTCTCTTTCACAACCAGTCCAACTCATTCAAATACAATAAAATTCTGGTCTTGTCGATCCACACCCCCCCCCCCCCAGTAACATCCTTGCTATTTCTCTCTATCTCTCTCTCCCCTCTTCTCTATCTCTCCCTCTCTCTATCCTCTCTCTCCCGTATCTCTCTATCCCATCTCTGTCTCTAATCCTCTCTCCCTCTCTCACTTTATCTCTCTCTCTTTATCTCTCTCTTTCTCTCCCTCTCTCTCTCTCTCCCTCTCTATCTCTCTCTCTCTCTCTCTCTATCTCTCTCTCTCTCTCTCTCTCTCTCTCTCTCTCTCTCTCTCTACTAGAGGGTTTAAGACGAAAGAGAGATAAGGCAGATGTGGTGGGATATGATGGAGTAACTTAGCTAGAGCAGACACTCCTGCACTGTGCACGTAGGCTGTAGCCACAGAGCTCAGGCTGCCTGTAGTGTTCACATGCTCCATAGATCTGCTGGATGTAGCTCAGTATCGACAGTTTAGAAGTTGAGTACAGGTTAACTGAACGTCTGCTCCAGACAACTGATGCAGTTCCCGTATATATCTTGAGAATTTCTCTTAGTAGAGATCCTTGAATCAGTTGAGGTTCCTTTATATGTCAGACGTGCAGTAAAAGCTGGTAAAGCTAAGGTTAACGTCAGTTTCCTCACTCGAAAGCGATGTCAGTGACAGGCGAGCTCAGGATTTGAACCCCTCACATACTGATCTGCGGTCGAGTATCTTACCGACTTCGCCACTGGCTCCAGCCCAATAAATTACGTCTAAGCTTTTGCTATGTAAATATGTTACTTATAGCTGCAACTTGCTAAAAATCATTCTGACATTTTAGTAAGCCTACCTTTATAGAGTAAGTCGTATAGAGTAGGTAACATGGTTTAATATAGAGCCGTTTAGAGTAGGTACCATGGTTTAATATAGAGCCGTTTAGAGTAGGTAACATGGTTTAATATGGAGTCGTATAGAGTAGGTAATATGGTTGAATATAGAGTCGTATAGAGTAGGTAACATGGTTGAATATAGAGTCGTATAGAGTAGGTACCATGGTTTAATATAGAGCCGTTTAGAGTAGGTAACATGGTTGAATATGGAGTCGTATAGAGTAGGTAACATGGTTGAATATAGAGTCGTATAGCGTATAATCGTAAAGTGGTGAAACAACGACGCGTACAGCTTATAATAATAATAACAAAAAGAATAACATTTCTGTTAGTCAGTTAAGATATATTTCGACCGCGGATCAGTGTCTGTGGGGTTAGAATCCTGGGCTCGCCCGTCATTAACATCGCTTTTGAGTGAGGAAACTGACGTTAACATTAGTTTTACCAGCTCTTTCTGTGCAGTGGATAACATGGCCTGTGATTGTAGAATATATAACAGCCACTAGTTGTATGGGATGAATAAATTGTATATGGTATAATAGGAATAGAAGATGTTTTTAATTGAACGCAGATCACAGGGATGCTTCCATACGTCAGTGCGCATGCGCAATTAAAAGCTGCGTAAATACAGAGTAAGCTCAGCAGCTGTGCGTAGATACAGAGTGAGCTGAGCAGCTGCTGAGTTAACTCTGTAAAGTTTATCGTGCTGAGAGAGAGAAAGAAATTACTGGGCTAGTATAGGATTAGGTCAATGGTGCGAGCTCATAATAACAATAGTAGTACAGACTTAATGTCCGTTTCCTCATACCAGGCTGATGATGTCAGGGACGTCGTCATTGTTAGAGTGGGGTTGGGGGTTTCCATTGTTTGGGTTTTTTGAAGGTAAGAGTACCAGAATATTGGGTGGTTGACCTCTGGTAAGAATCAAGGTTTGATGTTGTGGCAGTTAGAAATGATTTGTAAGGGCGAGTAGGAGAATGATCTCAGGTGGCCTAGCCGTTGGTTTGAAGATCTGTGAGGAATTTATAGTTGATCGCAACAACAACAACCCGATTAGAGTGCTATTGTTGTCCATGACAACGCTGTGAAGTGTGTCACGTCACGCTTTACCTGGAGTGACTTCAATATCGTGCTGCCTGTGTTACAGGTCTGTATCTACAGGGTGAGTAAAAAAGTGATAACACCTGCAAAAAGTTTGAATATCTCAGGCTATTGTTAATATTTTCAAATCAAACTTTTACCAATTACTAAAGGATTAATTCTGGATGGGGTGGCCAATTTTCATCCATTTTGTTTCATAGATTGGCTAGTTATACTAGTTTTAGCAGAGCAACTAGTGAAGAACTCAACGCGTGAAGAACTCAACGCGTGAAGAACTCAACACGTGAAGAGCTCAACGCGTGAGGAACTCAACGCGTGAAGATGTCTAAGAGCACGACAAGGATCTCACTGGAGAGCGCTAGAGAGGCTCAGAGGGCTGTGTTGGCGGGTAGCAGGTGCCCCAGTGGCCTCAAGGACGCTCAGGGCAGCGCCAGGTTCGTCGGCTCAGATCAGCTCAGAGCTGACGTGGAGTGCGAGGGGGGAGGCAGGAGATCATGGAGCAAGTCTGGTGGAGCTGGTGATATAGAAGAGAAATCAGGTGGAGGAGGTGGGACTGTTGTAGCGGGTAACGAGGTGGGAGGTGAGACAGAGGATGGAGGTTCGAGCACGGAGGTCTCAGGACCTCTGGGTAGAACTCGAGACCTGGCCGGGTTCTGGGCGGGTCAGAGCGGTGAGGTCAAGTCAACGAGGAAGACGAGACTCGTGGCTCAGGTTTGTCGCTACTTGTGAAGTGTTCGTCGTGGACTTGCACTGTTTTGATCGCGTTTTCTCTTGTGGTCTCTGTGTACTCTGTCGTAAATCGTGTGGTGCTTTGGCGCCTCTTTGTGTAGAGCCTGCAAGAGACGTCCCAGACATTGCCTTATGGCGAGGAACCGGTCGTTAAATTGTGATTGACTGATTGATATTGATTGATTGATTGATATATTGATTTTTGTACAACCATGGGAAAAGCGATCTACATGTATACCATTTCTATAGGCTGGAGCTCTGGAAATTTTACTCGGTCAAATCTGCAATGCATAAAATGGATGATAGCTAGAGCTTGTCTCTCTATCCAATCATTACTATCGTGAGGGTATGTACGTGTTGTTGTTGTTGACCCAGGAGGGGATTGAGGGAGGGGAGAGCGCCCCAGCAGGCCTAGAGGTGGTGACGAGGGGTGACGAACCACTACACCCCCCTCCACAGCGACACAAGGTTCCTCCCCCCACAGCCAAAAAACCCGTCAAACCCGTCACCCATGACAATCGCTCAGCCGATCAACCCAAGGTCAAGGTGAAGGACATGTCGGAGAAGTTGGCGAGACAGACGTCGAATGATCAGAGAGCGGAAGCGGGTTTCAGCAGGGTGGAAGCGTTTGGAGAGGTGATAGTCCTGGCGGAGAATGTTCCAGAAGATCTGCGTGCAGACATCGTGCGAGCAGAGCTACAGGCTAAGGACGAGCCGGTATTCGAGGCTGGAAGAACGAAGAGCTTGCTGCAGCACTGGAAGAACACCGAGGTCGAGTACAACGCGCCCAAGACCTCGGTGTCGAGGCTGGAGCAGGGAGAGAAGCCTCGCTGGATAGCTGAGATAGAGGAGGCGAAGGGCATCAAGGTGGAGAGCTGTTGTGTGGTGCCTGAGGAAGCGAGGAGTGAAGGTACAGCTGCTCTCACGCATGATCAGCTGTATCAGCAGCATCAGCAGCAGCTACAGCTGCAGCATCAACAGCAGAGAATAAACAAACCAAAGCAGCACCAGGTACAGTCACCGCAGCAGCTGCAGTCACAGCAGCTACAGTCACAGCAGCAGCTGCAGTCACAGCAGCAGCTACAGTCACAGCAGCTGCAGAGATCTTCAGATGCTCGGGGTCGTCAAGTGGGCGTGGTCGAGCCGTCAATCAAATCATACGACGAGTGCGTGGACGCCTACAGCCACCTCTCTTCTTCTTCTTACTCAACCCAATCAAGAGCATCGCCTGCTCCTGCTCCATCTACTGCTGCTCCATCTACCGCTGCTCCATTTACTACTGCTCCACTTGCAGCTCCACGCACATTTGCTCCATCAGCTCCAGTGGATGAGTGGCGCAGCGACCCTACAACCTTTGTGTGCCAGTCTGACAGTTCTAACCACAGAGCTACCTCAGAGAGTGGTTCAAATAGAGAACTAGACATGGCTGAGGACATGATTAGAGGAATACTCGATGATCTAGACAGGCAGACAGCGGAGATAGACGAGCAGATCTTCTCAAAACCGGCTCAAACCAGTTCTAGTCTAACCAGTTCTAGGCTAACCAGTTCTAGTCGTCAAGATCAATCCAGTACGGGCCAACTCTTTAATCCAGTTCAAACCAGTTCTGACCAGTTCTATAGATCGGCTCAAGAAGATACCGATCGCTTGCTCTATAATCCAGCTCATACCAGCTCTGAATATCCAGTTCCAACCAATTACGATTCTCATTCATCGTTCAGTCCATCGCCCCGCACATCTAAACAACAACAACATCTGACTCAGCAAGAATACCAGCCTTCATGTGACGTCACTGTATCCAATAGCAACCGTCGTCTAGAGGAGTGGGAGAGAGACAGTGGGAGAGTTAGTAGAACATCTGATGATAAAGAGAGAGAGGTGGAGCTGAGGCACAGAGAGGCAGACATACAAACAAACAGATCGTCAGAGACACCCAGCGGTACAGACAAGCAGAGAACGGAGGGGAAGGGAAAGAAGAGTGGTAAGGGAGATGTAAGTAGACTGTCTTCATTGTTTACATTTAATACATATAATACAGCTGCTGCTGGGCACAGCTGCTGTTAACAGCAGCTGGTGGTTGTGTTTATATTGTTTGCTGTTGGTTTATGGTTATGTTTATATTGTTTACTGTTGTTTTATGATTGTGTTTATATTGTTTTTTGATGGTTGTGTTTATAATGTTTACTGTTGTTTGATGGTTCTGTTTATAATGTTTATTGTTGTTTTATGGTTGTGTTTATCAGAAGCCCGGCTGCTCGGTGATGTAAAGAGTCTGTACTGGTCAGTATCGAAGCAAAGGCTGAGCCGTGTGGCATAATCACGTGTTCACTGCTGATCAACAGGTGCGGGGTTCAAATCCAGTTCCTCACAGCACGGATGTATAGAGATGTTTAGCATGACTGCTGCAGGTCAACGACCTGAGTGGAGAAAGATATAGGGGGGTGGTATACATGGGGGGGGGGGGGGTACTCTTGTGGTATCTCATTGAGCGGTGTGTACACAACACGCCACCAACTCAGGACTGCGATATCCGAAACGCTTCAAAGCAATATGTTTTAGCAACTTTTGAGGTCCAGTGTACTATTTGTTATCAGTGCATTGTTAGAACTGATTGTTTCAGCTCCAGAAAAACAAATATCTATCGGGTTTTCTGCCAAATGGCAGGTCCAAGATAAAAATTCTATTTATAGTCTGATTTCATATTCAGTACTTGCGAGTAATTTAAATTAAGAATAACCTCCAACACCCTGGGGATTATTTACATTCAAAGTGGTCGTCACTCAATCTTCCAATGCGGTTGCCCACAATTTACTAGCCGAGCGCAACGTAGCCTTACTTCGTTCAATTGACGCGCAGCTTAACTGAGTACGCTAAATCCCCTCCGCCTTAAATATGCTTTCTGAAGTGATTTCCCATTGCTTGCTTGGTCTCCAGTCTAGCATTGTCTCTTCAGAGCGTTAGATGACTAACGTCGCTGACATTGCCTTATGGCGAGGAAACCGGACGTTAAATTCTGATTGATTGATTGATATATTGATTGATTGATTGATTGATTGACTGACTACCATACACATAGTAAACCTCTCTCTGCTCCCATAGATACTACAAACACTGTGTATGCTAATTCTTATTAATAATATATTAATTAATTTTAAAATTGGCTCCAATCAATATTTTTAGGGTAAGTAGCAGCTTATAGAACTTGCTAAGGGTTGCACGAACAGAAAGCTGAAAAAGCTAAGGTTAACGTCAGTTTCCTCACTCGAAGGCGATGTCAGTGACGGGCGATCCCAGGATTTGAACCCGCACATACAGATCCGAGTTCGAATATGTTACCGACATAGCCACTGACTCCAGCCTCGATGGATAGAAGCTACACCAAGCTTTGCTAAATTCCACTTTGAATAGTTCAATCAATACAATGCAGAATAAATTGTTATATTTTATGTGGCTTGACCGATTACTACGTATTTATTGTTGATTTGTTTAACTAACGGCTGTTTGTTACATTTATTAGGCATTTAGACGTGATTTTATAGCTTCTAGATTCTTGTTTTGTAAATTTTCTTTTGCTTTTTTAATGGCAACTAGTCAAAGAAGAAGTTGTTCATTTTATTGTTATTTATTTTCTCAGAAGTTATTTAAGGATCGTTTAGTTATGTGTGATTTGTGTTCTAATCTGATCTTTGTTTCGAAACTTGTTTAATTGCTTCGCATGCCTGAAAGGGCCATTAGCCCATTAACAGGTGCATTTACTGTTCTGAAATTTATACTCCTAATTACATTGTGCTATTGATATTGTGCTAATTAATTGGTCTATTTTGTGAAGTTATATCTGAACAAGTGAATATAATGTTTCAGCTGATCGTCAATCGCTATTATCATCCGTGCTGATCTTGTTCGTTAGTGAATCTTGCGACTGATCCATTTACCGGTCCAGCTAGAGAATATCAACTGTGACAGTGTGAGAGGCTCACATGTGATTCGAACCTATGTCGCGACCGCTGCTGTCACATCGATACACTTGAATTAGGCAGCTAGAGACACTTGGACCTACTCAACCTACCTACCCAACCTACCTACCCTGTTGTGACTCTGTGACAAATGCATTTTATGTGATACAGGCAAGTCAGTAGAGCAATCGCTCTAGACGTCTCGCCACGCTCAACTAGTAGACTACAACTTCGATGTTGTCATAGACGACAGTAGCACTAGTTGTTACTGTTAAGACTACGTTATATTGTCACTAATGACAATCTATGATCCTCGAATAACTACTACTGTAGGCCTCCAAGGCGACATCACTATACCTTAGATCTATACAAGTGTACCAACATGTATATATTCTAATGAATTAGTCCAAATATTATTAGTATTTTAAATCAAAGTGACTAAGTGAGTCTTATATATTAGATTCTAGGAGATTTGTAAATACATTTTAGGATGACCCGAAAATTCTGACCGTTCCCCTAGCTCTCAAAGGTACTAAAGCCTTAGAGTAGGCCCCCTATCTTAAAAAAGCTTCCATTAAATCAACTATAATTCATCTCTCACTATAAAGGTTAGCCCTCTATATTTCAATCTACATGTATTCAAGCAACTAAGCTACTAACCCAGAGGTTAAATGATTTAATTACCAACTTATTTTATCGATCCATAATTGGGATTAATTGGAATAATGTTATACAGCATTAATCTAAACTCACAGTACATGCCATGGAAAAAATAATCAGATGGATGTATCTACAGGCTGTATATCGATATATGCATGTGATATATACAGCACGAACCACTTTTCTATTAATTCAAATTCCATATCTTTGAACTGGAATTTTGGATTTCGGTCTTTGAACCTTCTTTTCGATCTTATTTTGCTTGTCGATCAGGATTTGATTTAGTATTGCTCCAATTTGTCATTGACAACTTGGAGAATGTCTTCATAGGCTAGGGGTAGCGTCATGAATTTTTAAATGACATATCCTGAGGAGAATTGAACCCTCGTTGGTTCGAATCCCAGCCGCACTGATCTGAGAGTAAAATCTCGGACATTCACTAGACTAGTTATACAGAAAATGGTCAAACTTGCCTAGCGGTTTAAATGTGTGGTATTATAATTGATAGATATCAACATAGTTGATCATTTCACTATAATGCGCATTTGCTTTATTTTTCGACGACAATAGCAATCTAATTTTTACGTTGTTGCTGTTGCGATTTGCGTTTATTGACGGCCTTATTCCATGACTTTCCATCTCTATGGTTTTAGAAATGTTTTATTTTGTAAACAAAAATTTAAAGTAAATAAAGATAAAATTATATTAAGTAAAAATTGCTTCACTGTAGATATCATGAAACCTCTGCGAATATTAACAATCGATTGTTCTCAACTCTGATTACTTCACTGGTTTTGTGTGTCACTGTTATACCTAAGCTTGTAGTCGTCTATGTTTTGAAGGATCACCACCTATAAGTACTTTAGTTTCATTTTCCTCACCGTTTTTCATCGCTACGCATTTAGAATATTCATATTCTGGCTTGAGTTCTTAATTTTTTTCTTCATTTAATCGCGTGATTCCTGAAGATCGAGACTGCTCATCTATTGTCAGTGAGCGAGGTGGAATTTGTCAGTATATTATGACCTGATTGAACCCTTGCCTGACTGTCAGGATGTATAGTAAGGTAGAGGCGGCTAAGCGCCAGGAATTTCTCGAGAAAACTAAAGCAGCTCGGCTGGATAGAGCGACTGACAAAAGGAAAGATGAGGCAGCTGTCTGCATACAGGTACGTACGTTTATAAAACCATCTTACAGAATTAAGGGATATATATAATCCTACAATTTGTTAAACAACCTATGGACATATTCAGTTAATGACTTGTGATAGCCCTGCATTATGTTAAATCTCTTAGAGTTTTAAATAACTTTGATCCATATATCATTATATGTTAGCTATTGTTATGTTACCGGCTTTTGCAACGATATTTTAATTGAAGTTGTTCATAATTTAGTTGTATATTGACGTTTAAATACAACTGTCACTTTAGATCAGAGTTATCACTAATAGAAATAGTCATTGATTTTATGCTGTCTTTATAAACATGTTGTCTATTTTCAGTCGCTGGTGCGCAGATACATTGCAAGATGTCGACTGTGCAAGAGAATCAGGTGAGTCGTAACAGTTTTCTGTGTTGGCCTCTGTGCTCAGTTAAGAGTGAGATATCCAGTGAGAAGGAATTTGATCTTTGACCCTGATAATACACATTGAGAGCTGTCGTATACAGATCTGCTATGTAAGCCTGGTTTCTCACTCAACTTTGTCTATCTTTAAATTAAAATAATCTCTTGGATGAATCATTTAATCAATCAGTCGAAGGTATATTTCTAAAATATTAATGTATGCATAATGCCACTATAGTGCTAAATAGATATATGAAAAAATATCCTTGTGACTAATGGTCACAACCGTTGCAGCAGCTAGACCGGAGTGCATCAGCGGTCAATTGGTCTAAAACACAGAAATCATTACCACAAAGCTTCGAGTCTTTCTATCATCATATCTGTATCAGTCTCCTCCGACGATCACATGCGGTTGTCAGTAGGTTCAATTGTCTATTGTCTGTACTTACTCTGAAGCTGGATATGTGTGTGTGTATATCTATATGTGTGTATATATGTGTGTATGTAAATGTGTATCTGTATGTATGTGTGTATGTGTGTGTAGAAATGACATTGATGAGATGCTGATGATGAGTTCTGCTGCAGACACATCAGACTACAAGCCTACACTCAAGCCTGGTATTAGTCTCTCTGTTCAGATACATGAAGTCAATCATTCAATCAGTCTATCAATGAGACAACAAATAATTCAGTCAATCGATGTTTTAGTCAGTCAATCAATCAGTCAATCGTAAAGTATAGCTCGTTCGCTTGGCTCATAATGTATGACAATAATTATCAGTTTAGCAGTAATGTATACGGTGACTGCGTGAGGATGTGTGCTCATTTTTCATTGTGAGCAGTTTAGTATTATGTTAATTAATGTTATTATACTCTGCCTATAGAAATTCTGGACTCATCATCATCATCATCTTCCCTTTGTCCCAGTTTAACCAGGGTTCTCATATGAATAGGCCTCCACTCCTCTCTATCCCATACCGTATCGTTAGTCAATCCCCTATAAACTTTTTCCATTCGTTTAGAAATTGTGTAGCGAATGCTCTTTTTGATGTTAGTTAGGATCTTAGTGCTTTGTCGCCTTTTGCGACACTTGCAGTCTACAGTTGGTCTATTCTTCAGCAACCTGGACACTACATGGGCTGTAACTGTGGACCCAGTAAAGAAAACTATTGTAACTGGATCCTGAGGAGTGTCAGACCCTTGGGTTAACATAAACGATATTATCTACTGTTGCAAGCATTGCCAGGAACAGGTCAAAGTTGACACCAAATGCATTCCATGATCAACATATTCCTGTGTGTTCTTATGTGTTCATACAGCTGTAGAGTTGCGTCACATGATCAACATATTCCTATGTGTTTTTATGTGTTACACAGCTGTAGAGGTGTACCACATGATCAGGAGATTCTTTCTCATTTATAAGCAGAAAGAAGATCGTATTGTATGTTTTTTACTTAGTCATTATTTCACACGCTGTCTCTTTATCTCTATAGCTCAGTTGTTCTCCTCTTTAACTCACTAAAGTCTAATGCTTTCAATGCTGAGTCTGTCATTACAGGTCAAGTCACTGCTGGTTTATGACTGTCTATATCTTTAAGTGTCTCTTGTCTCCTCGTGTGTGACTAAGTTAAATCAATTAAAACCTTTGTATCATAGGAGGTAGTCCAGAGCATGTTCAATATATTTATATAAGCTGATGGTTGAAAGCTGATTTATATGAGCTGATGGTTGAGAGCTGATTTATATGAGCTGATTGTTGAGAGCTGATTTGTATGCGCAGATGGTTGAGAGCTGATTTGTATGAGCTGATGGTTGAGAGCTGATTTATATGAGCTGATGGTTGAGAGCTGATTTATATGAGCTGATGGTTGAGAGCTGATTTATATGAGCTGATTGTTGAGAGCTGATTTGTATGCACAGATGGTTGAGAGCTGATTTGTATGAGCTGATGGTTGAGAGCTGATTTATATGAGCTGATGGTTGAGAGCTGATTTATATGAGCTAATGGTTGAGAGCTGATTTCTATGAGTTGATGGTTGAGAGCTAATTTATATGAGCTGATGGTTGAGAACTGATTGTATGAGCTGATGGTTGAGAGCTGATTGTATGAGCTGATGGTTGAGAGCTGATGCATATGAGCTGATGGTTGAGAGCTGATTTATATGAACTGATGGTTTAAAGCTGATTTAGTGTCTTGAGCCTGTTGTGATAAGATCCTGATATTTGGTGCCCAGACCTGAGAAATATCAGGAAATATCTTACCACAGCAGGCTCCAGGCACACAAAACAGACGTGAAATCCTTAAATGTGCTGAACTATTCAATGGATTTGCATCTGACCTCGTAAATTAAACTACACTAAGATAGATCTCAAAACATTCTACGGTTTTTAATATTTAGTTATTTTAATTTGAAATAAAACACGAATTAAATATGTATACATACAGTTCAAGAAAATAATATTATATAACCTTCATTATATATAAATAATATAAATAACCTTACTAAACCAAATATCAGGGTATAATTGCCTGACATACTGTAATGGATTTTGATTTATTTTTAAGTTATGTTAGTACATTGTTACAACTTGTCATTGTTGAATGCTAATAGACTGATGTTGTTGCCCTATGCTACTATTTTAATAAATTTGCTGATATTTGTTATGTTGTGATAACCTTGTCGCACTGATGGGTGGTCAGAGATTTGAGTTCTTGTGTCGCTACATTCTACACAGCATGAGCTCAGAGTCTATCAAAGTACGACCCCTCTCTCTCTATCTCTCTCTGTATCTCTCTCTCTATTGCTCTATCTCTCTCTCTCTATCTGTTTATATATCTCTCTATCTATCTGTATCTCTCTCTATCTCTGTATTGTTCTCTCTATCTCTCTCTCTCTCTCTCTCTCTCTCTCTCTCTCTCTCTCTGTATGACTCTCTCTCTCTTTTTCTATCTATCATCTCTTTCTATCACTTTATCTGTATCTCTATTACTCTCTATATCTCCATCTCTCACTATACCCCTCTATACGTCTCTATCTATCTGTATAGCTCTGTTAGTACTCTTTATATCTCTATATCTCACTTATTTATACTATTAGTATTATTATTATTAGTATTACTTAATTATTGTTACTGTTGCTAATTGTTATTATTCATTATTATTAAATGTTTAATATTACTTGTTCAATTAACTTAATTGAATTAATTAACTTAATTAAATTAATAAGTAATTAATTATTTATTTAATATTATATAATATTATTACTTAATCTTACTTTTTTTTTACTGCTGCTACCTCAGTAGCCTTCTGTCTCTCTATATCTCTCTCTCAGTGCACTGGCTACTGACAGGTCCATGGTATATAACGCCTCCACTTTTCTCTGTCTTCTGCTTTCCTCTTCATGTCCACATATGAGTGGGTCTTTAAATCATCTAACATACCTAATCTCGGCCTGCCTCTGCCTCTTTTTCCTTTCAGAATTCCATTACTCTATTTCTCTATATTTATGTGTGTGTATATGTTTGTGTCACAGTTGATGTATGTGTCAGTAATGCTGAACAAGGAGTTGGTTCACTTGTGGATGTGTACATGTATGTGTGCGTGTGTGTGTGTACATGTATGTGTGTATGTCACAGTTGATGTATGTGTCAGTGATGCTGAACAAGGAGTTAGTTCACCTGTGGATGTGTACATGTATGTGTGTGTATGTGTGTATGTCACAGTTGATGTATGTGTCAGTGATGCTGAACAAGGAGTTAGTTCACCTGTGGATGTGTACATGTATGTGTGTGTATGTGTGTATGTCACAGTTGATGTATGTGTCAGTGATGCTGAACAAGGAGTTAGTTCACCTGTGGATGTACATGTATGTGTGTGTATGTGTGTATGTCACAGTTGATGTATGTGTCAGTGATGCTGAACAAGGAGTTAGTTCACCTGTGGATGTGTACATGTATGTGTGTGTATGTGTGTATGTCACAGTTGATGTATGTGTCAGTGATGCTGAACAAGGAGTTGGTTCACCTGTGGATCTCTCAGCTTAAGCTTCTTCTCTCCACTGCCATCAGCTACTTCACTACACTCAGGGTCTGCTTGAACACTATCAGCAGTGCTTGATTGAGTGGTTGACTGTATAGTGATTGATTGATTTGAATGGTTGACTGTATAGTAATTGATTGATTTATTGACTGTTTAGTGATTGACATGTTGACTGTTTTGGATTGATTATTGATTGATTATAAATTATTAGAACATCTAATTTGTGAACAAATTTGGAATTTTTTACTTATTTTCAGAGTTTAATTGAATAATTAGTTGATTAACTGATTGAGTACTTTACTGATAGATTGATTTTATGATTGCGATAATGATTGGTTACTTAATTCATTTATTAATTTAACTTATGTATGTAGTAATAACCAAGGTTTTCACTGTCTTTATCTTTGTGTCTTTCTTTAGACTTTTTATTTTAAGTACTTTCCTAATACCAGAGGCCTCTTTTGCTTGTGCAATCCTACTGCATATTTCAGTCTCACATTTCCCGTCATCGGTCATACTATAACCGATGACGGGAAATGTGAGACAGAAATCTGCAATAGGATTGCTCAAGCAAAAATGGCCTTCAGTAATAAGAAAGAACTTTTAACAAGAAGTCCAAAGAAAGACGCAGAGATAAACATAGTGAAAACCTTGGTTTGGACCACGCTATTGTATGGATGTGAAACGTGGACCTTAAGGATTGTACTGTATTGTACTGTGCTGTACTGCACTGTACCGTATTGTACTGTATAGTATTGTACTGCACTGCTCTGCACTGCATACTATTGTACTGTATTGTATTGTACTATACTGTACTGTACTGTATTGTATTGTATTGTACTGTAATGTACTACAGCCGGACATACACAGGGACCTGACAATGTTGATGTGTTTGCTAAGACTTCTGGTAACCTTCACTTGCTGCATTGACTGGAGATTACTACAGACCAAACAAGGTCAGCTGACTGCTTGAAACCTGTCATCCATCTAACATCTAACTAATCCACTGATCCACACCTACATACCAGTGCAGTGAAACATTTAACTAATCCACTGATCCACACCTACATACCAGTGCAGTGAGACGTCTAACTGCAATCGATCCACATTGATCCACACTGCATAGCCACTAGAGTACTGATCAAAGTAATGGATAAGCAATGTATAGGTCTTAGAGGTGTGAGCTGTGGAGACGTCCTGACGTTATCCTTGATGAAGTAATTTATGCTTACTCTTTATTTTATTTATTTCCGTTATGAATAATATTAAATTTGATGGTAAGTCTAGTAAATTAAGACGGCCCCATGGTGCAAGCTATTTGCGGATGATCTGGTGATAGTAGGAGACACTGTGGAGAAAGTAAGCGAGATGTTGGAAAACGCCAGAGAAGCACTGGAAAGTAAAGGACTGAGGGTGAATAAGGAAAAAACGGAGCATTTAGAGAGTAGATGGAAGGGTGAAATGATAAACAAAGTAATAAGTCAGGGTGTGGAGCTAATGAAGGTAACAGATTTTAAGTATTTGGGATCTGTAATAGAGGATAATGGGGAGTTGGAAAAGGAGGTTACAAGTAGGATTCAGGCTGGATGGGCCAAGTGGAGGGCTGCTAGTGGAGTGTTGTGTGATAGGAGAATCCCACTAAGACTGAAAGGCAAATTTTACAGCTCTGTGGTAAGGCCAGTAATGATGTATGGTTCGGAATGTTTGTCAGTAAAAAGGGAACATTTGCAGAGCTTGCATGTGGCAGAAATGAGAATGTTGCGTCTAATGTGTGGAAGAACTAGGAAGGATAGAATGGAAAATGAATATGTGAGGATGAATTTGAATGTTGAGGGGATCGGGGAGAGGTTGGCTCAGTCGAGATTGAGATGGTATGGGCATATTGTGAGAAAGGCAGATGAGGCTGTAGTAAAGAGAGTTTGGAGGGAAGAGCTGGATGTTAAGCTAGAGAGAGGTAGACCACAATTGACGTGGGATGCGGTAATTAAGAAGGACATGAAAAATAGGGGATTGACTGATGATGTGATGTGGGACAGGGAGGACTGGAGAAAGTCTATTCGTATCCCGACCCTGGTTAAACTGGAATTTAAGGGAAGATGATGATGATGATAAGTCTAGTAAAATATTTAGGATTCAAAGATGTCGCCATATACTTGAATCTGTCTCTGACTACTATCATAAATCAGCCTCTATCTCTGGCTTTGGCTGGTGGACTTGCTCTGTTTTAGATTTTACTTACTCGTGGGTCTGTGTGTACAGAAGTGTGATTGTGTGTAGGCGTGGCTCTACGACCTGGTCTAAACAAACTGTGTGAGAACATCATGGGTCATCTACAAACCACCGGCCTCTATCCTAGCTTAAAGGTCTCTCTCTGTCTCTTTCTCTGTCTGTCTCTCTGTATCTTTCTCACTGTCTCACTTTCTTCCTCTCTCTGTATATTTCTCTCTCTTTCTCTCGCTCTCTTCCACTCACTCTGTCTGTCTCAGTTACTATAGGTGGTGGATATGTGTGTGTGTGTGTATGTATGTATGTGTGTATAAGTGTATGTACTTTTGTATATATGAGTGTGTATGTGTAGGTGATGATATTGAGAGGGGTGTGTGAGGGCTCGTATATTAAACAGGCCGGTCTATCAGCTCTCCTAACTCTTGCACTACGCCCTCTGGTGGCCGCTCAGTTCTCTACTAATCTTCTCTCTCTCTTTATCATCAACATTCTCTCCATTCCCGCCGTCGTTCATCACACGAGACTTCTAGCTCCAGATGTAAGTCACTTTCACTGTCTAAATACTCTTTGTTATTATACTGATTTTTCTCAAGCTTTTGATAGTTTAATTCTAAACTTAATGCCCTAGTATAACAGAATTTATCCATTTTATAAGAAATTAGAAGTTGACAGTTTTCCAACAGTAAGTTAAATATATGCATTAAAAAGTTTGTAATTATGTTTATTCCTGTTATGGGGAAATATATCTGATTGTGAAGAAATCCTTGTATTTGTGGTAACTTACCGGTTTGTGATTGTGTGTATGACTTGTGTTGGAAAGGTAATCGATTATTTGTTAGACTTCAGAAAGATAATCCACATTTGATAATCCATGTCCAATTGCTCAGTGGTTCATGGCCTGGCGGCCTCTGTCCGTGTTCCTCTGATGCTCGCATAAGACTGAGCGAGGCATGCCAAAGTCTTTGATTATGGAGAGAAGCAGATGTCTGTCTCTGTCCCTCTCTGTATGTCCCTGTATATAAGGATTCGTACAATGCAGATCGGCACGTTTCCCGGAGTCTTGTGTCATAGTTGTAGAGTCGCGTCCTCTCAGTTGTCCATAATATTCTATTTTGTGTTAATTTTGATTAGATATTATACATTGACTTATTCGCGTTTAAGCTTAAGATCTGTAACCATAAGATATTAAAACAGTTAGTCGGGAATCCTCTGAAAATTGTGTTTGTGTTATTAATATTCAATTGTTGTACTCGAATAAAATAAATAAATCCGAGTTTACTGTAGGCAAGGAGGCTAGATGCCGAGTCGGTAGTAGAAACCCCGACACCTCTCGTAGTTCCCTATAGTTGGTCAGTAGGCAACATTTAAATGGCACCTGCATAGGGTTAGTTTATTATCTACAGTTGCATGGACATCTCTTAAGCTGCCATCTAAGTTGCACATTGTATATATTGCTTGTTTTACTTCATGTAAATGTTGTAAAGTATAGAGATGCGTTTGCATGATATTCTCTGTTAAACATTAAACGTTAAAACTGCGGCTATAGCATTCCCGTCCCTGGAATCGTCTTTCAACAAAGCAACACCAGTTATGATGTTAGAAATAAATGTTATAATCTTTAGAAATGTTATGTATGCGTTTATGTGTACACTTATGTGTATGCGTGCCTGTATGTGTAGTTATATGCACTATATGTGTGCATGTTTATACGTGTGTGTATGCGGATGTGTATATGTGTGTGTGTGTATATGTGTCTGTGTTTGTATATGTGTGAATATGTGTATGTGTAGAGTTTGGCTCAGCTGATAAGTGAGCGGGTGTTTAGAAGAAGCATAGAGCTGCTGAACTGTTGTGTGTGTGTATGTGTGTATGTATGTGTGTATATGTATGTGTGATTATGTGCAGAGTATATGTATGTGTGATTATGTGTAGAGTTCAGCACAGCTGATAAGTGAGCGGGTGTTTAGAAGAAGCATAGAGCTGCTGAACTGTTGTGTGTGTGTATGTGTATGTGTGTATGTATGTGTGTATATGCATGTGTGATTATGTGTAGAGTTTAGCACAGCTGATAAGTGAGCGGGTGTTTAGAAGAAGCATAGAGCTGCTGAACTGTGAACAAAGCGCAAAGATTATATTCAACACATTGGAGGGAAACTACACTCTCTGTCTATTAGGTGTGTCTCTATGTGTGTCCATTTGCTTGTCTGTGTGTATGGCTGTATGTGTCTGTATGTGGGTCTGTATATGTGGCTATGTGTGTGTCTATAATACTTTCTATGTCTATAGGTATGTCTGTATGTATGTTATTTCTTTCAATCGATCAATCAAAAAGAATTTAACGTCCGGTACCTCGCCATAAGGCAATGTCAGGGACGTCATTTCATTATTTCTCGTGTTATTTCAGCGAACCTCCTACAGCTGATGTTAGTCTCATGTTATTTCAGCTAACCTCATTCAGCTGATGTTATTCTCGTGTTATTCTCGTGTTATTTCAGCTAACCTCATACAGCTGGGTGAGTGTGAGATGGAAGGTCTTGTTGAGGAGACAGAAAAGTTCATGGTACTCTTTACTTTCTCATATTAACCCCATTTTCTCATCCAATAATGATGTCAGTCACGCCTCTGTTGTATTGACGTCTCTGACATCATCCTTGGATGAGGAAACGGACGTTAAAGCTTTATTATTATTGACAGAAGTTAATTCATTTCATGCAGTGCAAGATGTCGCTTGCTGAGCGAGAGAGAGAGAGAGAAAGAGAGAGAGATAGTTAGACTGATGACTTGAGGAGCTTCTGAGTGTGATGTCAAGTCGTACACATAGAGATGAACTCTGGTGTGCTCATTACTTAATTGTATAAGTGTATTTAAATAATTTATGACTTGAACCTTCTTATTAGTGACAGATTTGATTGATATCAATCTGTCGGTCAAGAGATTGATATATAGATTGTGAGATTGATTGATGGATAGATTGATAGATAGAGAGATGAATTGATTGATTGATTGATTGCTACAGAGCGTGATATGTAGACTGCTGGCTAGCTGTCAGATGTATTAATTGATTGATTAATTGATTGATTGATTGATTGATACAAAGCGTGGTGTGCAGACTGCTAGCTAGCTGTCAGATGTATTGATTGATTGATTGAGAGATTGATTGATTGATTGATTGATTGATTGATTGATTGTTACAGAGCGTGGTATGTAGACTGCTAGCTAGCTGTCAGATGTATTGATTGATTGATCGTTTGATTGATTGATTGATGGATTGATTGATTGATTGATTGATTGATTGATTGATACAGAGCGTGGTGTGTAGACTGCTAGATAGCTGTCAGATGTATGTGGAGGGTAAACAGTCTAATCTCTCTCACTGGCATCCTGTACTGGGCTGGTTCGCTCAGAAAACTGATCAGAGGTCTATCTCTCTCTCTCTAGATCTCTCGCTCACTCTATCTTTCTCTCTGTGCGGTCTCTTGTGTAAGTCTGTGTCAATATCAGTCACACTCAACTTACCGCATTAATCTTCATCTCTCTTACTGTTTCACTGACTGATTGATCGATTGTTGATGGAGTGATTTATTTACTTTCTGATCGATTAATAGGTTGACCTGATTCATTGTTAATTGATTGATCGATTGATAGATTGACTACCTGATCAATTGTTAATTGATTGATCGATTGATTGATTGATTTATTTATTTATTGATTGATAGATTGACTACCTGATCAATTGCTAATTGATTGATTGATTGATTGATTGGTGGCGCAGCCTGCATGAAACAATGCCGCTGGTATCTCGACAGTTGTCTCTGTTGTGGAGTGTCAAGTACTTGAGGATTCTGTTTTATTGATTGATTGATTGATTGATTGATCGATCGATTGATTGATTGATTGATTGATTGATTGATACATCAGCCTGCATGAAGCAATGCCAGTGATATCTCCACAGTTGTCTCTATTATGGAGTGTCAAGTACTTGAGGATTCTGTTTTATTGATTGATTGATTGATTGATTGATTGATTGATTAATTGATTGATTGATCGATTGATACATCAGCCTGCATGAAGCAATGCCGCTGGTATCTCGACAGTTGTCTCTATTATGGAGTGTGAAGTACTTGAGGATTCTGTTTGAGCCTCTCTTCTCGTTCACCTCTCTCTCCACTGACCACGCCTCCTATACCTCTCAACATAGCTCTGGCTCCTCCCACTCATCTCTAGGCTCCGCCCTCTCTGCCACTACTGTCTCCTCTAAGACCTCTACGAGCAACACTGCAAGCTCAGCTGTGCCTAGCTCCTCCCACACTAGTGCAAGCTCCGCCTACTCTAGCAGCCTATCAGTGACGTCATCAAGGTCATCAGGTGGAGCCACCAGTAAAAGTGAGTTATAGCAACAAACTGTTGGTTGATTAATTGATGGATTTATTGATTGATTCATTGATTGATCGATTGAGCGGAAGAATTATTGATAAATTGCTTGAATGAGTGAATTCAGTTAAATTCAATTTAATAAAAACTCCTAAATGGTCATTCAATCCGGTACAGTTCACGTGTAAAACACAAACAGGCAAATGCAACAGGAAAAGCCACAAACTAAATGTGAACTACAGTGAACTTAGAGAAAAATAAGATAAATAATGATAATAGGTGAACTCGTGCATACAAATAGGCAGGGGTATAATTTAAAATTGAGGTAAAAAATAAAGAAAGTCTAAGAAAGAGAGAAGACCGGATGAGCTAATAGCTATCTGTTTGGTGTTAATGAAGATTTATAAGAATAATAATAAATAATAAAGGTTTAACGTCCGTTTCCTCATACAAGTATGATGTCAGGGACGTCATTGATAATGATAATTCCTGGAGTGAATGAATGATATACGTTTAAAGGATTAATTGAGCAATTGATTGATTGATTAATCGATTGATTGATTGAAGATTTTTTGAAGAAGGCCTATGAGCGAGCACAGCGAATGTACCAGCAACAACAACAGCAGGGCGGAGTGAGCAAGGGAGTGAGGGTGGATAGCCCACTGGTTGTATCGTCCTGTCTTTCTTGTCGTCTCTATCTCACAGCTCTACAAACACTCGCTCAACTCAAACTAGATATCATGGCTGGTATGTGTCTCTCTCTCTCTCTGTCTCTCTCTGTCTATCTCTCTCTCTCTCTGTCTATCTCTGTCTCTCTTTGTCTGTCTCTCTCTCTCTCTCTCTCTGTCTCTCTATCTCTCTCTGTCTGCCTCTCTCCCTCTCTGTCTCTCTCTCTCTGTCTCTCTCTCTCTCATTCTGTCTCTGTCTTTATAAATACAACGCAATGATAAAATTTAAAAAACCTATATACTCCCCATAAATTTACAGTGGTTAAATGACAGAGCTGTAATTAGTGTAACTGTTACTTAAGGAATTTTAAATATTGTCAGGGATTTATGCCCTGATATTTTGTGTAGTAAGTTTAATTATATTATTTATATATATTGAAAGTTATATAGTATTATTTGAACTTATTTTTATTATAAAGGAGTTTAGAGGTTAGTTAAGCCTATGCTTGGCCTGACGTCACAAGAGTGGGCAGAGCTATGAAGAGAAAGGTGAAGGTCACGGAGGGAATGAGTAGATTTAATTCCACGTGATATTTTGGATTGGATAAGGATTAGAAGGACGGAAAGAAGTAGAGTAGACTGTTACAGAATCGTGGTAGATGATCATTAGGTGATATCCAAGTTGAGTGTGATCAAAAGTTGATCAGAGGAAAGAGTTTCTGAAGTAGTATTACAGTTATTCAAACGCAGTTACTGAGGAATTTGTTAGTTAATATCCTTATAGTGGAATTTGTGTTTTGATACGTTAATCGAGTAGAGCAACGGATCGTGGTTTCCTTGGTTTGATATGTTATATGATTTTAGTTCTACGCGTTATAGGATCGTATATATAACAAGGACATTTAATCTAAATTTAATTAATTTTCGTTGATATAAAACATTCGGATATTTCTTTATTTTCTTTAACTGGATGTATCCGTATTTAATTCGCGTTTTATTTTTAAATTAAAATAGTTAAATATTAAATACTCTAGTCTGCCAGTGAATCCGTAAAAGGTCGGGGTCTTTAGATTAGTGTAGTTTAATTATGAGGCCAGATGCAAAATCCATTGAATTAGTACATTTAAGGATTTGGCTTCTGTTTCGGGTGTGGTTAGCCTGTTTAGGTAGGACACAACCTGACATTGTGGTACCCAGACCCAGACCATATGGCGCTCAGCGTTACTTTAGACAGACAGAATGAAGTGAATTATTGGATATTAATCTTATTAGTTAAAGAGTTAATTCTCATAGAATTTACTAATGACTTTTAATCTGAGACTTAATTTTACTGAGACTCTATCACGTTGTATTTGTGATTGAAGTTAATATTTGTTGCCAATGAAATATTTTATCCTTTAAGATCAGGATGCAGTGTTACCACACCTGTGTATGTTGTGTAGGCCTATGTTACCAGGATGCAGTGTTACCACACCTGTGTATGTTGTGTAGGCCTATGTTACCAGGATGCAGTGTTACCACACCTGTGGATGCTGATCATGCAGCTTGGACCTCAGTATGGTCTGAAGAGTTTTGTTGAGGTTCTCTCAACCAAACACAACAACACAACACATCATCTCTTCTACCTCCTGCGTCTAGCCTGTGACACTGCCAAACATGTCATCTCGTATGTTAACATGTTATATAACATAACATAACATAACATTAAAGAGTCAGGAAGCAATTATATGCTTGTTTAAGACTTATCAGGCTCTTAACTAAAACAAATTAATATAAATCAAATCATACAGACTTCATGTCAACATGTGACATTTATACATAGCCTCTGTATAACAGTGAACATGCAAATAGCATCTAATTTACATGTTCTTATGTTTATCATATTTATTTTTAAAAGCATTCACTGATTCTGCTGCCACAACTTCGCTATAATATCATACGGACTTAATATAATATGTTGTAATATCTTATGTTAACAAGTCATTAACACGTTATATCTTACGTTAACAAGTCATTAACACGTTATACCTTACGTTAACAAGTCATTAACACGTTATATCTTACGTTAACAAGTCATTAACATGTTATATCTTACATTAACAAGTCATTAACACGTTATATCTTTCGTTAACAAGTCATTAACATGTTATATCTTATGTTAACGAGTCATTAACATGTTATATCTTACGTTAACAAGTCATCTCGTACGTTAAGATGTTATATCTTACGTTAATAAGTCATCTCGTATGTTAACATGTTATATCTTTAGTTAGCGTTACGTTACGTTAACGATAACTTTGGAAACTAGATGACATAGAGATGTGTGTATGGTTGCTAGGATACTAGATGACGTAGAGTTGTATGTGTGGTTGCTAGGATACTAGATGACGTAGAGATGTATGTGTGGTTGCTAGGATACCAGATGACGTAGAGATGTATGTGTGGTTGCTAGGATACTAGATGACGTAGAGATATATGATTGGTTGCTAGGATACTAGATGACGTTGAGATGTGTGTATGGTTGCTAAGATACTGGATGACGTAGAGATATATGATTGGTTGCTAGGATACTAGATGACGTTGAGATGTGTGTATGGTTGCTAGGATACTAGATGACGTAGAGATGTATGTGTGGTTGCTAGGATACTAGATGACGTTGAGATGTGTGTATGGTTGCTAGGATACTAAATGACGTATGTATGGTTGCTAGGATACTAGATGACGTAGAGATGTATGTATGGTTGCTAGGATACTAGATGACGTTGAGATATGTGTATGGTTGCTAGGATACTAAATGACGTATGTATGGTTGCTAGGATACTAAATGACGTATGTATGGTTGCTAGGATACTAGATGACGTAGAGATGTATGAGAAAGAACAGCCTCTACCGTTAGCTGTACTTGTTTCTATTAGCTCCTTCCTCAATCACTTCATCTACACCATTGTCAACAACAACTACATAGGTATCTCTCTGTCTCTCTCTCTGTCTCTCTGTCTGTCTGTCTCTCTCTCTGTCTCTCTCTCTCTCTCTCTCTCTCTCTCTCTCTCTCTCTCTCTGTCTGTCTCCCTCTGTATCTCTATCTGTATATCTCTGTACCTCTCTCTAGCTTTCTCTCTCTCTCTCTCTCTCTATCTCTCTTGCTCTCTCTCTCTCTCTCTGTCTCTCTCTCTATGTCTGTCTATCTCTGTTCCTATTGTCAGGTGTACCTCTGTCTTGTGGATCAGCAGTTAGATCATCAAGCACATTAATGAATTATCATAATTAACTGATCATATTCTCAACCTGTTGTTCTCCTATTTGTAGTTAATGCACTTTGCAGAATACATACGCTTTAGATCTCATTGGTTACTACGTTTTGTTAATAATTCATTTAGCATGTAACAAATAGTTCTATTGGTTATTTGTTTCAGATATACACACAGCTATTGGTTAATTGTTTCAGATATACAGACAGCCAAGTCCAATGAGGTGTTTGTCTCCGCCCACTCTCTGTTGATAGTGCTGTATGACAGAGACTGTAGGCGTGGCTTCACTCCTGCCAATCACTGGCTTATCAAGTATTTCTCTATCAATCCCATCTGTCAATCATTGGAATTATAATTCAGTTTTCTAGTTAAGTACAAATTTGCCCAATAAAAAACTGTTGAGAGCCTAGAATTTACTTCAGTAAAACTTCCATAGTGTTGGTTGTCGATTCAATTTATACAGACAAATGTTATGGTGCAAGCTTTCGGTTTTATAGAGAAATCATACTAATCAAGCCTGGCATGTATGTGTACTTGTATGTGTACGTATGTGTACTTGTATGTGTACATAGGTGTACTTGTATGTGTATGTAGGTGTACTTGTATGTGTATGCATGTATACTTCTAAGTGTACGTAGGTGTACTTGTATGTGTACGTAGGTGTTCTTGTATGTGTATGCATGTGTACTTGTATGTGTATGTATAATACACATACAAGTTTACTTTTCTATAATAAAAGTTCAACGTCCTTTTCCTCGTACAAGGATGATGTCAGGGACGTCCCCCATCACATGTCATTACAATTCGATTCACCCCAAACGATCTGAAAAAAACACGTGCTGAACAGAAATAAAAGATCCTAAGCAGTGCCGGTCCGGTGATCAAAAAAACAGTCAGGCAAGATGAAATAAAATCGATGGTGGGAAGAGATGTGTTTTCAACTTGTTTGTGTATGTATGTGTATTTGTATGTGCACTTTATATGTGTTTGTATGTATATACATGTACAGTATATATGTACATGTATGTAGAGAACTAAAGACGAGCGCATTTCTCTCAGATCTTGAGAACAACAAAAGGTCAACTCAGTTCCTTCTAAACATGATTCCACACATACTACCACACACACAGGTACACATCTCTCTCTCTGTCTATCTATCTATCTATCTATCTATC
>CAJHZI010000881.1:152500-255000 GCA_905160935.1 Enchytraeus crypticus | reverse complement strand
ACTCAAATATGCATACACACTAGACGGTGGTATTAGCGCACTTGATTTAGTTGCGCGTCAATTAACGAAGTTAAGCTGCATCGACCTCGGTTAGTATTTTGTGGGTGACCACCTTGGAAGACCGAGTGTTGGTAAAAGCTTACGAAGGAAAAAATCCCTGGGTGATGGAAGGTTATTATTAAATACGTGCCGGCTGCAATTGATGCGCCATCAAAAGGCAACAATTACTAATAACCATGGAGAGGAAGGAGAAAATGGGTCTTAAAAACAAGCATCTGTGCCTCCTGACGCAGTGTGCCGTTATGTTTATGTTATGTATGTCAATGAGGTTATAAAACCTATCAAGTTGATCACCCATCATACATGCATAAAAGTATAAACTAAAAAATGAATATGCAAAAGCATGTATGTGTGCATGTATGTATGCCTGCGTGTATGCGAGTAATATTTAAGTATTGTGCTAGTGTATGTGTATATGTATGTGTGTTTGTATGTGTGTAGGGTATAGTGGTGGAGGTGCCATTCGCTCCATTCTTCCTCTCACAGCTGGTTGGTCACAGGTACTCTACAACCTACAGCTGTTGGGATGAGCTGCCCTCACTAGACCCTGAGCTATACAAGAGTCTTACCTATGTCAAGGTCTCTCTCTCTATCTATCTCTATCTCTCTCTGTATCTATCTGTATCTCTTTCTGTCTGTCTATCTATCTATCTCTATCTCTATACCTCACGTTCTCCTATGTGTTGTTATGTGTTGTTATATGTTGCGTTCTCCTATGTGTTGTTATGTGTTGTTATATGTTGCCATGTGTTGCTATGTGTTGTTATGTGTTGCTATGTGTTGTTATGTGTTGCTATGTGTTGTTATGTGTTGCTATGTGTTGTTATGTGTTGCAATGTTTTGCTATGTGTTGTTATGTGACAGCACTATGAGGGAGATGTGACAGAACTGGACCTCACGTTCTCCTATGATGAAGAGCTGCTTGGTAAGATAGTGACCCATGAGCTGAAGCCTGGGGGGAGGGTGGTGCAGGTCAACAATGACAACAGGTGTCACGCTACGCACAACTTTACAACCTCGTTTACTACTATTGTTGCCTTCATAAGTTTTAACTTCTGTGCAGATGACACACGACTATATGTTTCCTTTTCTAATCATGATTCCGATCAGAAACTGGCTCATCTCTCATCAATTCTAGACAAGGTTTATTCCTGGTTTTGTGCAAATCATCTTGCTGTTAATCCCTCCAAAACTGAATACCTTTTTAATTGGCACTCCTTTGCAAAGAAGTAAAATTACTAATAACTCTGTTCATTCTCAAAATCTTGCTCTTACAAATTCCCGATCCGCCAAATTCTGTTCCAAATATTCTGACATCATTGGGCAGACGTTCATTTTCTTACTCAGCACCCATAATCCTTTACTAATTTATCTTCGCTCTTGTTTTCCTCTTTCAACTTTCTGTAGCAAGCTTAAAACTTCCCTTTTCCCACCATAGACAAAATCGATCTACCCTGACCTTTATCCGGACATTTGGATCACTATACTGGCTTTCGTTTTAGGATCTTGGTTCTCCTCTGCACATTTCTATTGCAGATTGATTTGGGTGAATTGATTTATAGTGATGTGTGCTGTGGGGACGTCCCTGACGTCATCCTTGAATGAGGAAACGGACGTTGAACCTTTATTATTATTATTATTATTACTATTATTATTATTTGTTTCAGTTGATGAGATCTTGCCCTGGTATAGATTTGGAAATAATCTTTCAATCTCTAATTGCAATGTGGGTATGTGCTTGTACGTGTGTATGTATGTGTGTATGTATGTGTGTATGTGTGTAGGATCAGTTACCTGCACCTGATGGCCACGTTCAAGATGAAGACCCAGATAAAGGACCAATCAGCAGCCTTCATACGTGGATTCAAATCTGTCATCAGCTGTGATTGGTTGGAAATGTTCTCAGGCCCAGAACTACAAAAACTCATCTCTGGCGACTCCTCTGATATAGACCTCGATGATCTTAGGTCTGCCTCTGTCTCTCTCTCTCACTCTCTTTATCTCTCTCTCTCTATGTTTGTCTCTTTCTCTCTATATATCTCTTTGTCTGTCTCTGTCAGATAAAAAAGCTGTTGGTTGAGTTATCAGCATGTCAGCCTGACAAGCAAGAGGTCACGGGTTTAACTCTCTGTTGCACGGACTGTACAGGTGTGGACTTACACACTAACACTCAACAGCTCTGTGGCTTCATTGTGTCTTCATTAGTTGAGCTGTAAGTTCTTTCTTCTGCTGCTTCTCTTTCACTTGTGTCGACATTAAATATAGTGTGTATATGTGTATTTCTATGTGTATCTGTGTATATATATATATATGTAGGTGTATGTATGTGTAGGAAGCTCACTCAGTACTACAGGGGGTTTCACAGTGGTCACAGAGTGATTGGCTGGTTGTGTGTGTATGTGTGTATGTATGTGTGTATGTGTGTATGTATGTGTGTATGTATGTATGTGTGTATGTATGTGTGTATGTATGTGTGTATGTATGTGTGTATGTATGTATGTGTGTATGTATGTGTGTATGTATGTGTGTATGTATGTGTAGGAAGCACACTCAGTACTATGGGGGGTTTCACAGTGGTCACAGGGTGATTGGCTGGTTGTATGTATGTATGTGTGTATGTATGTGTGTATGTATGTGTGTATGTATGTGTGTATGCATGTGTGTATGTATGTATATACGTGTAGGAAGCACACTAAATACTACGGGGGGTTTCACAGTGGTGACAGGGTGATTGGCTTGGTTGTGTGTGTATGTGTGCATGTATGTGTGTGTGTATGTGTATGTATGTGTAGGAAGCACACTCAGTATTACGGAGGGTTTCACAGTGGTCACAGAGTGATTGGCTGGTTGTGTGTGTACTTGTGTGCGTATGTATGTGTATGAATGTGTGTATGTATGTGTTTAGGTATGTGTGTATGTATGTGTGTATGTATGTGTGTATGTATGTATGTGTGTATGTATGTGTGTAAAATGTAATGTGTGTATGATGTGTAGGAACACACTCAGTACTATGGGGGGTTTCACAGTGGTCACAGGGTGTTTGGCTGGTTGTATGTATGTATGTGTGTATGTATGTGTGTATGTATGTGTGTATGCATGTGTGTATGTATGTATATACGTGTAGGAAGCACACTAAATACTACGGGAGGTTTCACAGTGGTGACAGGGTGAGTGGTTGGTTGGTTTTGTGTGTATGTGTGCATGTATGTGTGTGTGTATGTGTATGTATGTGTAGGAAGCACACTCAGTATTACGGAGGGTTTCACAGTGGTCACAGAGTGATTGGCTGGTTGTGTGTGTACTTGTGTGCGTATGTAGTTTATAAGTGTATGTTTAGTATGTTGTGTTGTAATGTGTTGTATGTATGTGTGTATGTATGTGTGTATGTATGTGTGTATGGTAGGTGTGAATGTGTAGGAAGCACACTCAGTACTATGGGGGTTTCACAGTGGACACAGGGTGATTGGCTGGGGTGTATGTATGTATGTGTGTATGTATGTGTGTATGTATGTGTGTATGTATGTGTGTATGCATGTGTGTATGTATGTATATACGTGTAGGAAGCACACTAAGTACTACGGGGGGTTTCACAGTGGTGACAGGGTGATTGGCTGGTTGTGTGTGTATGTGTGCATGTATGTGTGTGTGTATGTGTATGTATGTGTAGGAAGCACACTCAGTATTACGGAGGGTTTCACAGTGGTCACAGGGTGATTGGCTGGTTGTGTGTGTACTTGTGTGCGTATGTATGTGTATGAATGTGTGTATGTATGTGTTTAGGTATGTGTGTATGTATGTGTGTATGTATGTGTGTATGTATGTGTAGGAAGCACACTCAGTATTACGGAGGGTTTCACAGTGGTCACAGGGTGATTGGCTGGTTGTGGGAGATATTGGAGAAGGATTTCAACTCGACAGAGAGAAGTCTATTTCTAAAGGTTTACCTCCATCTCCCTGCATGTCACACTAGGCCTCCTTATCTCTGTGTAGTTGTATGTGTGATGAACTGTCTATCTATGTCTGGTTGTTTACCTCCATCTCCCTACATGTAATGGCTTGGCCTCCTTATCTCTATTTAAAAATATGACAAAGGCGATTCGCCTTTGTCATATTTTTCGTTTTAAATGGTAAGATTATTAAATTTTGTATCTCTCTTTCTCTCTGTCCCTCTCTCTCTCTCTCTCTCGCTCTCTCCCTCTCTCTCTCTCTCTCTCTCTCTCTCTCTCTCTCTCTGACTATAACTTGTTTAGTTGTCTGATTGTTGTTGTTGTTGTTTGATTGTTGTTGTTGATGTTGTCTGATTGTTGTTGATGTCTGATTGTTGTTGTTGTCTGATTGTTGTTGTTGTTGTTACGACAGTTTGTGACGAGCTGTTCTAAGCCTCCACTGCTTGGCTTTGCTCATCTCGAGCCCCCCTTCTCTATCAGATGTGTAGAAGTGAGCGATGATCAGGTATCTCTATACCTCTCTCTTCCTGTCTCTCTGTCTCTCTCTCTATCTCTCCTTCTCGCTCTCTCTCTCTCGTTGACTGTTTGTTCAGCAGTAGTGTCTCAATAGCGTAGGGGTAACGTTATGAACTTTTAAATGACAGATCTTGAGGTGAATTGAACCCTCGTGGGTTCGAATCCCAGCCGCGCTGACCTGAGAGTTAAATCTCGGCCATTCACTGGACTGGTTATACGAAAAATGGTCTAAATTGCTTAACAGTTTAATCATGTGGAATCAAAAGTGATAGATATCAACATAGGTGATCATTTCACTATAATGCGTGCTTACTTTTACTTTAGTAGGCCTACAGCTGTGCAGGTCTGCTGTGTACTATGAGTTTAAAAGGCTGATAAAGCTAAGGTTAACGTCAGTTTCCTCACACGAAAGCGATGTCAATGATGTCGATGAATATAGCCGTATCTACTGTTTTTAATATTGATTGTGAGTAGTGAACTGACTCATTCACTTATTCATTCATTCATTCATTCGTTCATTCATTCGTTCATTCATTCGTTCATTCATTCGTTCATTCATTCGTTCGTTCATTCATTCGTTCATTCATTCGTTCATTCATTCATTCTTTTATTCGTTCATTCATTCATTGATTCACCTATGTACACAGGACACAGGGGACACGGTGGGATCAGTACTGAAGGGTTTCTTCAACATCAGGAGGAGGGACCCAGTGGGTCGTCTCCCCACCTCCTCCACCTGCTTCAACCTCCTCAAGCTGCCCAACTACCAGAAGAAGTCTACACTCAGAGACAAGCTGCGCTACTCCATCACCAGCAACACAGGCTTCGAGCTCTCCTAGCCCAGCTACATTACCAGCAACACCGGCTTCGAGCTCTCCTAGCCCAGCTGCGCTACTCCATCACCAGCGACACAGGCTTCGAGCTCTCCTAGCCCAGCTACTACCAGCTGCTTAACAGCTGTCTGTAGACTATCAGCTGCTTATCAGCTGTCTGTACACTTTATCAGCTGCATTTCAGCTGTGTGTAGACTTTATCAGCTGCTTAACAGCTGTGTGTAGACTTTATCAGCTGCTTAACAGCTGTGTATAGACTTCAGTTAGCAGCCTTTCAGCTGTGTGTAGACTTCATTATTTCAGGCAATGTTACCATTATTCGGTTATATGAATTAATTACTAGTTATTTCAGGCAGTGTTATCACTGCTCAGTGTTATGAATTGTTGACTATTTCTGTCTTATCTGATTCTCGTTAACCCTATTTGTAAAATTTGAATAAATATAACGTGAAATACCTATATGTGTCATTTGATTTCGCTTGTTGCATCATTACGCAGTGCGGTTACTAAATTAGCAATATAATAGATTATAGTGCTACACTCGTTCCTGACAACATCAAGCACTGCAAATGCAAAACAGAGTATATTTTAAATTTCAGTGAATGATGAAGTACGTGTTTACAGATATTTAGATGACATTATCAACCTAAAAAAAGTAAACACGCATTATGGTGAAATGATCACCTATGTTGATATCTATCACTTTTTTAAATTCCACATGTTTAAACCCTAAGGCAAATTAGTCCCTTTTCCGTATAACCAGTCCTGTGAATGTCCAAGATCTTACTCTCAGATCAGCGAAAACCTATCGAAAGAAAACCACGATATGGTGATTTCACAATAATTGGCCAGATAACCTAGTTGACCGTCTGTTACAAGACCTACCGGCTTGTTAGGATTTGAAGATGATATTAAGACTAAACACGACAGCAACATACAAATAATTTTTTTATTTTATATTTTATTTGAATGATTCAATCATTTCACAAAATAGAGCTAGAAAAGTCTCACAAAATACAGCAATTCACATGAAATGAAAGGGACACAATGGTCCGAACTTCGGAAGACTCTAACATGTGCCCTAATAAGAGAATAAAATAATATTTTAAGTGCAACTACGGTACTGTTTCTCCTGAAACGCCATCGATATTAAATATGGTTACCCAATACGATGCTAATAACACACATTATAGCGAAATGATCAACTATGTTGATATCTATCACTTTTAATAATAATAATGATGCTATAGTCACGGGCAAACAGAAGTAGACATTAAATTGTTACGTTTCATATGTAGTGAGTACCACACGATCGTTTGAAGGTGTCGAAAGGTTGTAGTGTGTTTAACGTCAAGGTTCAGAAGCACAAAGCTTATCTTCAAGACGACTCGACACACTCGAGCTACCGTTACAAAATTAATGTAACAGAAGTTACTTGCAACAGTTGTTTTTCTTAAAACTGTTTGGGTGTCGAAAGAGCTCATTTACTTGGATATATTTGCATTGATCAGTGCGATTTTGTTAGTATCTAACTTAATTTTCGATTTCTTTTTGCGATCGCTTGAACAGCTGAGCTAAAATTAGAATCTAGGTCAGTTGCACCTTAATTAGCATATGCTGCATATGCTTAAAATTAACATTATTACTTAGAGTTTGTTATTTAATTAGACTATTGTAAATTTTGTATTATAATAAATTCTATAATATTGGTTGCATCTACTTCATAACTCTTCAGATTTATTTGTGATTTTCAGTAAAATATTTAAAATATCAATGTCCATTTTCTATAGAACACCCCCAGCTGCTGTGGAGTGGACTCGCCCGTGTCTCGCAGCAGTTGTACACAGAGCGCTCGTTCAGTTGTATGTGTGCGCTTCCTCGGTAATGTATCTCTCTGTACGTGTAAATCTGCCTGTTTGACAGTCTGGCGCTAATACAATACACAGTCCTTCAGTCTATCAGAGCGCCACTTGGTGGTATTATACAGAATTTGAGAGAAAATACGGAGTGATTTCTTGTTTAATACAACGTATTATACAAAAGTTTAAAGAAGAAACTGTTTGACATTATGGCTGCTGAATGACATTAGACCCGGTATCTATAAATCATTGGTGCTTTCAGTAGAACAGGATACGACATTCTTTGCTGACAAATAATCGTTAAGTAAATTCATTAAGTATTTAAAATTACTGAACTGATTTTGATATAGGCACATTTATACAGCATTATAGATGTTTAAGCCATTTATTTAGTTCGCTGGTCACTGCAGTGGAATGTATCTATCATATTCTTTAAAAGCGATTTCCATGTATTACCAATAGAATCGTAATTTCGAACTTTTGAATCGAAAATGTTATTTAATGAAGCTTCCCAGCTTTATTTGTTTTGTCCCAGTTCGTGAATTATTAGTTCGTAAGTAAAAATGTCTGGAGGGAGAGGAATTATCTTTGAGGCCAAGGGACGTAAAAATTAAACCGTTTATTGCTCGCTTTAAGACTTAAAAACCCGATCTTAACAAAAAATAACGTTTAAACTAAAATTAATCTTTATATTTAGTACCTGACCGTCGCAAAAGTTAGCACCTGACCGCCATATATTTCCCTGGTATTGTCTGTTGAAATTTGTGAAAAATAGCAATTTTTATATATTTCCTGAACAATTCGTATATACGCGTTCGCTTAACTGGGTCTTGATGATCTTTCTAAAGCGAAACAAAATCATTTTATTGACTTTTGTGATTCTTGTAAGTAGAAGGGGTTTAATTGAGGAATTTATGTCAGATTTAGAACAAGGGTTGTGATAAATTCGAAAAGAGAGGTTGCTGATCATATTTCAAAGTTTTGAAAGTAGAGATATCGATGGATGGCAAATAGCGCGATGAGTGTGCAGACCGCCATTGTGTTTACAGCTGAGTAGCTGTGGTATTGGATAGAAGCGGGCGTGCTACTTTCCTGTGCTAATGTTTGGCATAGAGTCGGGAGTAACAACTGTAAGCTGTTCCACTCACGAATCGACTTCAGTTTATGAAATTTGTATAAGTTTAAGTTATTTATGCGGGTATATGCAAGCCTGTGAATGGGCTTCTGTAGCCTATCCTAGAAATAGTTTTATATGGTTGGGGCAGTACTGTTGGATTCTTGATGTTTAGGGCTTTGAAACTCTTGTTGACCGGTATTCCTTCAACTCTTGTTGAAGGAATTGGCTGGTTACTGCGAACGAATGGATGATGATTTGAAAAGACTATAGTTCATAACGATTAAAATACACTATACTGGCAATATGATCAAAATTTGCAAGCGGTAAAATACTCTGAATATTTATGAAGACCTATTGAAAGAAAAAAGGAGACATAGCCACGGGGCGCAGTGTTTAAACTTGCGTGACTTTAGTGCCAGTCAGGCTTCTGAGCTGTTTGTTTGGAAAGTTGAGAATTTGGAGTAAAATTCACCTCTTGAAATTAGCCTAGTAGGTCATTTTACTAAGTAGGTCTCATAGGACGAAAATTATCAGGTTTTGCGAAAAATTTAAAGTGCACCATTCAATTCTTTGATGTAAGAAAAATCCCTTTATTTCTTTGGCTATAAATTGTCGGATGCAGATGTCTACCCGCAATAATCTCGCTTGATCTTTATCGATACCTTGATTCGACGTTCTTTTTGCAATAATATTTACATTTTTAAATAAAATTTTGCATGCGATAATTAGACGCTGCCATTTTGAATGGCAAGTCGGCATAGGTTTAGATGTCATTTCTATGTAGTAATTTACCGTCGATTGTCCATTCTACTTTGTCTTCTTCGACGGGAAATAACCAATCAATTGAACTTATTAAATTATGGATAAAATAGCGTTGAAATAATGCTTAATGCTTGTCCATATGATCTTGTGGAGCGTGTATGGCGTCATGTGAGAGCGTTTATGCGATAAATCAGTCGATTGTGCTATTGTACGATTTAAGCCTTTAACTAATATAGCAGAATTCGTTGTTTGCGTGGCAACAGTTGATTGCTCGTAGACAACACTGTAAGCAGCTTAAGTGTGCACTTACAGCAGCTGTGTGCACGTAGCTATAGCAGTGTACCAGCAGCTGCCTGGTGATTGCTAGCAGCTGTGGGGCAGAGTTCAGTAGCTGCGCGGTGTGCTCTAGCAGCTGTCAGAAGCTGCAGTGACGCAATGCCACTGCTGGGCATTTAGCTTTTATTGCGTAGGTGATTTGCATGCAGCTGCTGGTCTTTGTTGCTTGCAGTATCTGTCTTGTATATCTGTCAGTGTCTCTCTTTGTATCGCTGAGTATTTGTCAGACTTCTATTTGACTTTCCCGATAATAACTATTAAATTCAATGTGTTGAAAAATGACAAATTAAGTAAAATAGAATATGTAAATATTGATTTATAAATTAGAGAAAATTTTCATAAAACGTGTTAAACGAGCATTCTGGCTGCACCAGTAAATTAACAAAGATTTTCTATCCCTGCTTATATAATTCTTGCTATATCAGAGATTAGTTAGTTGTGGGCTTTGTAGGAAAATAAGGAATGATTTTTTAAATGCGGAGATAATTTTGTATCGAAAACAGATATTCTAAATATATAACGTTGAAGTTGGAATGGACCCCTTATATGAGGATAAAATGAGCTTTGAAAATTGCTGAAAGAAGCTACGTTGTTGAGTTTTGTTCTATATCAACTGAATGAAAAAATGAGCAAAAAGCGTTGTTGGTATAGTACGATTCTTGGGTGCAGATTATGATTAGAATAAGAGCTATGGATTATGTTAAATGCGTATAGTGACTTCGAATGATGAGGTTTGGTGTCCACAACTAAAGTGAGGATGATGAAAATTTTGCTGGTTCTATACGTCTTTTAATGCATAAATCTAATTGGCACAGACGTTAATGCTTCGATTTCTTCTAAGGTAGCATTGCCTGTGACAGGAGCTTCGCAGCATCCTAGTGTTAAACGAAATATTTTATATCCATTTCTCAGTGTTATACTAGCCCTGCTAGCATTGCTAACCATATTTGCACTCATATGTTAGCATTGCTAATCATACTGTTCTGCACTCATATGTTAGCATTGCTAATCATATTGTACTGCACTCATATGTTAGCATTTCTAATCATATTGTACTGCACTCATATGTTAGCATTGTTAACCAGTATAATTTATGCTGGCCTCTAATGTTAACATTGTTAACCATACTATGCTGTATGTTAGCATTGTTAACCATACTATGCTGTAGCCTGCATGTTGGCATTGTTAATACACTATGCCGTGTTAACATTGTTAACTATACTGTGCTGTATGTTAACATTGTTAACCACACTATGCTGTATGCTAGCATTGTTAACCACACTATGCTGTTTGTTAACATTGTTAACAGCACTATGCTGAATGGTAACATTGTTAACTATACTGTTCTATATGCTAGCATTGTTATCCATACCATGTTGTATGTTAACATTGTTAACCATACCGTGCTGTATTTTAACATTGTTAAAGACACTCTGCTGTATGTTAACAATGTTGTTAACCACAATATGCTTTATGTTAACATTGTTAACCACACGATGCTGTATATTAACATTGTTAACCATAAATACTCGTGTTTCTGTGCTTAAATAGACACTAATAGTTATCCAGTTCCTCAGAATAACTGGGTTATGAGCAGTAGTTATGATTTAGTATTTCTGAATTATTGTGTCTACTATAGTATATAACTTTGAAAATCGGTTGATATATGTTAAATTCTGTCTGATTTTCTAATTTGTCTAACAAATAGATTTCTCTCTCCTATCTCCTCTCTCAATCGCTCTCTCTCAATCTCTCTCTCTCTCTCTCTCTCTCTCTCTCTCTCTCTCTCTCTCTCTCTATATATATATATATATATATATATATATATATATATATATATATATATATATATATATATATATATATATATATATGATATTGCCTACACTGTATATTCTCAAAGACATTAACAATGCTACAACATAATTTATAACTGCTTCTTAATGCTCTCATTTCTTTTTGTATTTAATCTATGCATACTGATGATAACACAATATATGATATAACAAACGTATCTTTTTAATTCAGACTTGAATTTCAATTTTTTACTAAAAAACTTTAATGTTTTACGACTACAGCCTAAGGCATAAAACATATATTGCCCTTTTGTGTTACATATGCGGACATCTTGCTGACTTTCTTGCTCTCTTGAGATACCTGACCCTTTTAACTTCTTCAGTTTATGTCTTGTTTATATGGACGTTACTCAAAAACTTATTTTTTAAAACCATGTGAAAGCTTCTAACAGTGCAGCTTTTGACAAGCTGTGAATCTTCTCTTCACAGTTCTTGTTTGCTTCAGTGGTTTGTTTGATTTATTCAAATAAAATGCTTCAGTAGAATTATTAATTATTAACAGCACAAAACACAATCACTGCACTTGTCAAATTGTTGTATTATAGAAGACTTGATCTGATGATGATAAACTACACTGTTTTACATTATATTCTTTTACTGCTTTAACTCTTTGATGACGTCATTTATGAGTATTTTGCACGAGAGCTCTGAGTGTAGCTGTGTTATAGATCTGCTGATCGTTTTGTTGTTTATGCATGTCCTGTGTGACTGATGAAACCGGAGACAACTTGTCAACTTCTGAGTGAAAGCTGTGTCTCCAGCGTATTGTTCGACAGGACGTGTGTGTGTATATGCTCTTGTTTGTTTGTTTGTGTGTGTGTGTATATGCTCTTGTCTGTTTGTTTGTGTGTGTGTGTGTGTGTGTGCTCATTAGTGCATTATTGTTAAAATGGGGACGTGTTTTAGAAGCGCATGCAGCGTGCACTAGTGTTTGTATAGGCCTATGTTAGTGTATGTGAGTATACATTAACATTTAGGACAGTTATATGCCGCCATGTTCACATATTAATTTACCAGTTGACTTGTTGTAAATGTTGTTATTAGCTTCTGTCTGGAGACTGTTGTTTCAGTTTGCTGTCTTTTGTCTGTGAGTGCAGTGGGCGTGTTTAGAGTAAGAAATGGTTGATGTTGAATATAACGCGACTGTTGTTAACCCGTTATATGTTCGCTATACGTATATACATGTACATGTAGGGCTAACGAAGCGCTCTTGCTAACAGCTGCAACACTCTCACAGTGCACTTTATTTCTAGAGGTTATGTGTGTGTGTTTGTGTGTGTGTCTGCTCGATTACGAAGTTGATTTTATGATTGATGATTGATCACTCACTCCATTCGATTATGCGTCTAACGTTATATCACTGATCGCTCTCTCTCGCTCTCTCTCTCTCGCTCTCTCTCTCTCATCGTCCTGTCTGTCTGTCTGACTGTCTGTCTGTCTGTCTGTCTGTCTATCTGTCTGTCTGTCTGTCTGTCTATCTGTCTGTCTATCTGTCTGTCTATCTGTCAATTCGTCGTATCTTGGTAGTCTGCCATATTAAGCAATACATGGCAACTATACACAAATTAATACAGGAAACTGAATGGGTGTCTCTTTCTTTTTTACACGTCAAGTCGATGTAACAGAAATGTTCTGGTAGTGCCACACGAGCAACTCAAAGAAAGAAAACAAAAACTACTTGTAGTTTTACGTTCAAGCATTGAGCTGGCAGTGGACATGGATTGAGGTAGTTCTGTTAATCATCGCAGTGATAAAAACACATATCTTGTTCGCCATAATCTGTCCCAGTTAACGTCATCTCTGGTCGCTTGGTTCTTTGAAGCAAAATACGTGAAATAGAACCCCCTTCAACCGAACTTTGTTCTAGAGGAGCGTAAACTAGATGTTGAAGTACTGATGGACTAGGGAGAGAGTGGTTGCTGCGTAATGAAGTTAGAGGTTTGTAGCGTTCACATGCGGCTGTTGAGGCTGAGACCATGGGCTCTGCCGTGTGGCTAAACTATGCTCAATATGATCATTACCCGTACCTGATGTCATCGTAGGATGTTGAACCGGACGTTAAACTGTGGACTATAGTGTAAACCCCTGACACCTCGCTGACTTTGACGGTGGATCTAATCTCGAGTTAGTTTAGAAGCATTGATGATAAGTACGACCGCTGATCTCATTTTAAACGATCATTTCTATAGCAGTGTCGTGACCTGTGACAGGTCTTCGAGACTGATTTGAGCGGACAAAGTCTGAAATATGTAAAATACTGAACAGAATGTAAATACAGAACTTTCAATGAACTTAGATTTCAATCTTTCTGTTTGCTATCTCTCCCTCTCTCTTTCACTCACTCTCTCTCTCTCTCTCTCACTGGCTTAATATATGTACTTTTGAGCACAGTTCATAACCTTTCATATAGTTAAAATAGACTCCGTGAGAACGGTAGGAGCTTGTAATAGACCACTGGGTCAGTTGTTGAGGAAGCCAAAGAGAAATAACCTCAGTTAATTTTATACATAAAATGTTAGACAAGCTCTCTTCTCTCTTTCGTTATGATGCGCCTGATAATAACGTACTGATGTAATCTACATCCTGTCTAGTTCAATTACCTCGTACCAATCAATCAATTTATCAATAGTTTATATCAATCAATCAATCATCCAGTAAAGTTTTGTATAGCGACCCTGGAATACCGCTGTAGCTCCATGTGATCATGTCAGAGGTGGAATATCCTGGATTTGATGATTTGACTTGTATTTTCATTGTTATAAGTTAATGTCAGTGTAATTTAAATGAAACTAGTTATATAATTTATTGCAATTTAATATGCTTTGTAACATTGTAGTAAATGTATGACCCTATTTATTATTCTTAACTAACAATATAATCTTAGTTCAAATTATGTTAACTGAATATAAGCACAATTAATATCTGTAATTATTATTGTGTACTTATATTGCATTATACTTTTGTAAGGCAGCTAGGTTTGTAACTTGTCAGCCACCATTTTGGGGGTTCAAGGAATATGTTGCTATTCACTATATTTCTACTGTTATTGCTTTCGCCAATGAGCATTCCTTCGATCAACTGTTAAATCTGACTCCTAGACCTCTAACTCGCGTCGCCTCCTAACATACACGTTAAGTTTTCGGCTGGTCTTTTCACAGGTTTATCAGATTCTGACAGGGATGCAATATAAACGTCTATTCTAAACATCACGAATTTTTAAGTACGATTCAGTGACCTTGCGGAGCAATATCAGTACACTGCAAAGCATAAATGTACAAATGTACGGAATAAATGAACTCGTTCCTAATTTACTATGAGAGTTGAGAATAGAACCTTTGAGAAAAGCCTGCACTTGTCGATATAGGCTCAGAGCCATCAATGATATAATCATGTCAATTCAATCAGCGCTGAATAATGAAAGCAGCAACTTTGGTATTGAGAATGGAAATCCTGATCTCAACATAAAATAAACTAAAAATGAAATAACACAGGATGAGTCAATTTATTTCCTGGAAGATGTGGGCAATTGATAATAACGATATTGAACGATTTCACTTTAACTTGGATGTCACTTCATTTTCGCTTTTAAACCCTTAAGTTGATGTTAATTTCGCCCATTCGTTACAATGTTGGCATTTTTATGTTTTGTAAACTTCGTTATTTCTGTAATTTTTATATTTGTAATTATTCTGGTGTCATTCTAATTCGTCGCTTTATATCAGTTCTGTGTGTCGCTGTGTTAATTTGCCATGCTGTACGCCCCTATGGGTCAGTCCATTAAGCGCCATTACGCAGCAGCTAATGTCAAAGCATTCTACGGTGATACATACGTTCTTAATCTCTATTTAAATTAATTTTAAAATTACACGAAATATTTGATAAGTGCCCTTTATACGTGGCTGTAAAAATATGCTTATTTGAACATTGTGAGTTTTGCGTGGCAGTGAAATCAAAAAAATGTTTTATCAAATTATTTGCGGTGATTATCATAATGTATGCAAATTATGCAGCTAAGTTGAGCGCTGAACGCACAGATAGGCGCTGCAGCTGCTGTCGATCTCCCAATCGCAAAGTACAAACGACGACGATGCTGTCGTGTTAGCAGTCCGCTCTCTCGTAGGTTGTATTGTGTAGTCGTGTAGAGTTGATTGTTGGGATCCTGGGGATATTGTAGAACAGCAAAATTTTCAAGGAAGTACGACATCGTGAAGTAAAAGAAATGAAAAATGAAATAAAGCGCTGCAATAATTCTCTTTTAAGCTAAGAGTTTTACAACAAGAATTAAATCGTCCTAAATGTATTTAGAACGCAGTAACGGCATCGGCGAGACACGTGCCGAATGCTATATTCATTTTTTGTGTTTTAACATTTTCTGGTAGCCAGTTGGTTGGTACAAGGAAAGAAATATCTATAAAGTTTCGGGTGGTTCTCTAATACGTCCTGTGTCAATGCGAACTGACATTTATTCTTTAGCCATCAGCTTAGGGCAAGTAGATTTAAAAATAATATTTCGATCATTCAGAAATTTCTTTAGTATAGGCATTGCCTGGAGCCAGTGGCGATGTCGGTAAGACATTCGACCGCGGATCAGTATGTGCAAGGCTCGCACATACTGATTGCAGGATTATACGGGCGAGCCCAGGATAATCCTGGGATCGCCCGTCACTGACATCGATTTCGATGAAGAAACTGACGTTAACATTAGCTTTACCAGCTTTGGCTTTTAAGCAATGGATGGCATTCCTACTGACACTGTAATGCAATGAATAATATTCCAAATTGCAGCGTCTAAGATTAACTTTAAAATTAATTTGTTATTTGTTCGATTTTAGATGCTCTAGTCTACAGAAGGACTTATTTGTCTTACATTTAAAAGAGGGAGAGACATCAGATCACGTGATAGAAAAACATTTAATAGAGCTGTTGTGTAGAGATACATTCATATATAGCGAGGCAATGGCAAGTGGTGGAGATGAGGTTTTAGAAGATGGGGAGGTTGACGATGAAATGGAAGGAGGGATTGAAGAAGAGCAGAGTGGAGGAGTGTCAACAGAACAGACTGCTACCATTTATAGAAAATTATCTACAGACTCGACACAAAACAATCAGCCTGGTAATTAAAGTTTTAAAGCAGATATTAGTACTTTATTTCTTGTATATATATTTTACATCCATAGTCCATTCCTCTATAATATGCGCTAATAGTCTACCACATCCTTTACATGTGCTGCTTAGACCACTAAAGTTTCTTTTGTGCTCTATCAATTCATCATCATCAACAGGCAGGAAAAGAGTCACCCATTGTCTGCAGTCGAGACGTCTTAACCGATGTGCCATACTTCTCACTGATGAAGATAACTATGCTATATAATGCCCATAGGCCCTGCTAATCTGCTGCGTCATTGTTGAGACAGGCAACTTTTATCATTCCCACTCCTCTTCTTGTTTATATAATGAAGAGGAACAGCTGCTGTAATCTGTTGATATGTGTAGACATGTACCAGTATGTGTTACAATGTTGATATGTGCACACATGTGACTTATGTGTTACAATGTGATAAAGTCTAGATATGTGGTCTAGAGTCTAGACAATGCGCCAAGCTCTATATTTAATGATGATGACGGTGTGTGTATTTATGTGTATTTATGTGAGCAGATGTCAATGGTGGTGTGTATGAAGGGAGGGTGGAGTCTGTAGAAGATTTAGAAGACGCTGAAGGGAGGAGGAGCAGAAAGGCGACCTCTAGAAGTCACCATAGGTCGTCCTCTAAACATGGCCGCCACGAGAGTCGACATCATCGTCGTAGACATCATCGGCGTGAGGGGGCGGGGTCAGCTGAGGAGTGGGAGGAGTCTGATGAGTACAGCTCCTCAGCTGCTGCTTACAGCAAACCAGCTGCTGCAGCTGCTTATCAGCACCCAGCTGCTGCTGCAGCTGCTTATCAGCACCCAGCAGCTGCTGCAGCTGCTTATCAGCACCCAGCAGCTGCTGCAGCTGCTTATCAGCACCCAACTGCTGCAGCAGCTGTTTACAATGCTCAGGCAGATGATGAGTACGTCGACCCATACGCTTCACCGCCACAAGCAGCTGCTGATGTTGTGCCACAGCTGTATCCAGCTGCTGCATACAGCAACCCAGCAGCTGCTGCATACAGCAATCCAGTAGCTGCTGCATACAGCAACCCAGCTGCTGCTGTATTCGATGGTTCAGAAGCTTCAGTCTACGACAACCCATACGCCTCCCCACCCTCAGCAGACAGCTACTACCCCTCAGATAGACTCTCTCACTACCCCTCAGGTGTTAGTCTGAGTCACCGCCCCGCTGAGTACAGTCACGTGCCAGGCCCGTACGACTCACCGCACCCTTCAGACGATGAACAAGTGGCGCCACCTGCCAGAGACGAGAGGAGTGAGAGAAAGAGAAAGCATAGAGACAAACATGGCCCCAGGTTAACTCTTGTTCCTTGTTTATCTATTAGAGTCAGCTAGCGATCTTTTCTAAATTTACGTGATGCTCTGTGTGTGTATTTATGTATGAATGTGATGCTGTGTATTTGTTTGTATGTGTGGGTGTGATGTGTATTTGTGCTTGTATATGTGGGACACAATGCATTTGTGCTTCTATGTGTAGATTTAAGGCTCTGTATGCATGTTTATATGTGTTGATTTAAGGCTGTGTATGCATGTTTATGTGTAGATTTAAGACTGTGTATGGGTGTTTGTATGTGTAGCTGTGACTGTGTATGTGTGTTTGTATGTGTAGATGTGAGGCCGATGGTTCCAAGCCTCGAGGTCATCGCTCCTCCAGGCATTCACTAGACCAAGAATCTAGGTCACAGAGACCTAGTGACCCAGATAGAAGGCCTAGGCAAGCCAGTGACCTAGATACGAGGCAGTCTCCTAGCTCTGCTAGTGACGACCTTGACCCCAATGCTGGGAAGTACAGTGAAGATCAGAGGCAGGCAGAGGAAAGAAGGAAAAGAAAGTGGGAAGAATCAGGAACAAGACGTAAAGATGATCAGGAACAAAAAACAAGACATTGGGAGGTAGACAACAGGAGGGATTTTCGTACGAGTAGGGAATCCCGAGTGAGTGGTGATTCGTGGTTGAGCGGGGAATCCCGGTCTAGACCACATGGTAGACGACAGGAAGAGGGAGATGGAGATTTTTCTCCTGCTCGACGTGGCAGCACTGTGCATGAGTCATCAGGTCGTAGGGGCAGGGGTGAATATGTGGGACGCCGGGCTGACCCTGATGTCGATAAGGTCAGTGACATATTAGTGTTGTGATTGAAGTCATGTCATTGTGTCTGTATTTAACTCTCTTATATTAGTAAAGACCGGAGGCGTTATATATCATGGACCTGCCAGTAGGCAGTGCACTAAGAGAGAGAGATATTAGTATTGTGATTGAAGCCATTGTGTCTATATTAAACTCTCTTGTATTAGTAATGTGACTGAGCTCTTATATTAGTATTGTGACCGAAGCTATAGTGTCTGTATTTAACTATCATAGTCTATCAGTGCTGTCTATTGTTGATATGTTAGCTCGAAAGTGCATTCACATATTTTTAAGAATGAATGTATGATATCAATCCGATGTTCACTACATTCAAGCACCAATACTACCAACTCAATCATAAATATAAAGTTTTGTATTTGTATATATTTGTGATCTTTTTTATACATTTATAATTAATTAGAGTTGTTCTAGCGGTCTAGATAGACATGGAAAATAGGATTAAAATCGTGTTACTGTTTGTATTCAGCTTAGTTGCTATGACGACGAGGAAGACGTTGCTAATGACAACAGTTACTATAACGACCACCACCATGACGACAGAGTGAAGAGGTTTCGTAACCGTGACGACAGACCACGCTACGAGAGAGGGCGTAGGGGTCAGTATAGGGGTGGAGCTAGGGGCGACCAATCAGAAGACGAGAACGATTGGGGGCGGGGCCAGAAGAAGAGATTTACAGATTATCCAATGGAGGATCGACCGGCCTGTAGGTTTTACATGGAGGGAAAGTGTCTCAAGGTCTGTACTCGTTATTGGTTTGATTGATTCATTGATTATATTGTTAACCGATTCATTGATTTAATTAGCGGTCTGTTGTTTAGTCCTCTTTGATGGCTTACTTTTTATTCAATTTATTATACACATTTTTTTGTTTTTGTTTTAATTTTGCACTTACAGGACGTATTGCACTTACTTAGATTCTGATAACGCCTATTTAAGTTTTTTTCACGCGTTCATTGATGTGATTACTCTGTGAAATTACGTGAAAAATAAAACATATTCTCTCTCTCTCTCTCTCTCTCTCTCTCTCTCTCTCTCTCTCTCTCTCTCTCTCTCTTAGTTGATTGATTGATTCGTTGACATATACATACTGATATATTATTAATATATGTAGACATTCAGAATTAATTCTCTATATATCTCAGTGGATGTGTCTCTATGTATCTGCTCCTCTATGTGTATGAGATCTATGTATCTCTATGTGTCTCTATGTATCTGCTATGTATGTGTATGAGGTCTATGTATCTCTATGTGTCTCTATGTATGTGCTCCTCTATGTGTGTATATGTGTACGTATGTGTGTGTATTTGTGTGTATGTGTGTGTAGGACGAGGCCTGTCCATTCAAGCATGACGGCCCTGTGACGTCATCATTGATGAGTTCAGCTTCAACAGCCAATAGGAAGAGAGATCTGTGCAGGTTTTACCTGATGGGTAATTGCCACAAGGGAAAATCCTGCAACTACTATCATGATATCCTTTATATTTAGCCTGCTAATGTGTGTGCTTGTCTCTCTATGTCTATGCCTAGGTGTCCCTGTATGTTCGTGTGCATGTATCTCTATGTCTATGCGTAGGTGTCGCTTTGTTTATGTGTGCACATGTATCTCAATATGTGTGCCTAAGTGCCACTATGTGTATGTTTGCTCATATGGCATATGTCTATGTCTATGCTTACATGTCTCTATATGTATGTGTGTGTGTAGGCGTGAGTGTGTGTGTGTGTTTCGTCGCACAAGTTCGTAATTTATTAAAACATCTCAGATTAGGAATATTTCACGTCTGCACTCGTAGTTATAGAGATGATGGTTATAGAGATGATGGTTATAGAGATGATGGTTTTAGAGATGATGGTTTTAGAGATGATGGTTATAGAGATGATGGTTATAGAGATGATGGTTATAGAGATGATGGTTATAGAGATGATGGTTATAGAGATGATGGTTATAGAGGTGATAATTATAGAGATGATGATTATAGAGATGATGATTATAGAGATGATGATGATAGAGATGATGGTTATAGAGATGATGACTATAGAGTTGATTATTATAGAGATGACGGTTATAGAGATGATTATTATAGAGATGATGGTAAATATTTGTTAACTATTGTGACTGGTCGAATCTTCTTTCATTGCATTTTAGACAAACTTTCTTCTTTATTTCAAATGTCCGGTATATAATATTCTACTAAAACATCTTCTGATGATTTGGGATGTTGCTGAGTAAATTTCTCCTTGACTCCTCCCCTGCAGCACGTGAGTGGCCGTGTAAGGGCTACCACAAGAACAACGGCAACTGTTCCTATGGAGACTCGTGCAAGTTCTCTCACGGTGAACTAACCGACGAAACCAGGTCCATCCTATCATGGGTTAGTTCAAGCTGAAGATTTGTTCTATTTATTTCTAATTCTTGTTGAATTGCTGTTCAGTCGAGTCGTATAGTTGAGTTAAAAGCTCGGCTGAAAATTGAATCCATGGTATTCTACTTGTCTGGATGTGCCTACCAGCTGAGTAGCTTTAGCATTAGAGCTGTTACCAGTTGTTACAAGTTACTACTGGTTATTACTGGATATTACCCGTTATTAACTGTTAGAACCAGTTATTACTGGATATTACCCGTTATTAATAGTTAGAACCAGTTAATACCTTTTATTACTGGATATTACCAATTATTAACAGTTAGAACCAGTTATTACCGGTTATTACCAGTTATTACCAGTTATTACCGGTTATTACCAGTTGGTACCAGTTAGTACCGGTTATTACCAGTTAGTACCAGTTATTACCGGTTATTACCTGTTGTTACCCGTTATTACCGGTTATTGGCAGTTAGTACCGGTTATTGCTGGTTATTACCAGTTACTACCGGTTATTACCAGTTATTACCAGTTATTACCGGTTATTACCGGTTATTGCTGGTTCGTCTACAGGCTTCAGGGTAATCAATTGAACTGCTAATTACCTGTAGTACAGGCTCTCGTGATCTAACACCCACCTTGAATTACAAATATTGAGTAATTGATTGACCGGCTAATTGATTGACCAGCTAATTGATTGACCAACTAATTAATTGACCAGCTAATTGATTGACCGGATACTTGATTGACCTACCGTTGTTGTTAACGCTTGTGATGTTATTTCAGATAACAGGGGAGGACCCGGGTGGTAGGAATCAGGTGGGAGGGGGGGAGAGGAGGTCTCCTGCTGGTGGGGGGGTGGTGGGGGTCCCCTCCCTGCTCAATCTGGAGATCTACCCCCCCGGGTGTGCGCCCCCCAGACCCCCCCGAGATATCTCCTCGTCTCCCTCTAGCCACAGGTACGTATAGACATACGTACAGGCATACATACACACATACAGGCATACATACAGGCATACACACACACATACACACAGACATACACACACACGTACAGGCATACACAGATACAGGCATACACACACACATACAGGCATACACACACATACAGACATACACGCACATATGCAGGCATACTCGCACATACTGGCATAATTGTAGATTGTTTTCTTTAAAGATTGTGTGAACAGATGATTGATTGGTTAATTGATTGGGTTAATTGATTGATTGATTGATTGTGTAGATACGAGGCGGGTGAAGGGTTTGAGAACAGGGAGGGGGAGAAAGATTTGGGCTCAGCGCATGACGATGATGCTGATGATGCTTCACCTCCGTGCAAGAGAATAAACACCAGAGGCAACAACAACATGGAGAGGAGCTTTCAAGGTCTGTCTCAGCTTATCTCTCATATCTCCTGTGATCTCTCATGTCTCCTGTGATCTCTCATCTCCTGTGATCTCTCATATCTCCTGTGATCTCTCATGTCTCCTGTGATCTCTCATATCTCCTGTGATCTCTCATACCTCCTGTGATCTCTCATGTCTCCTGTGATCTCTCATATCTCCTGTGATCTCTCATGTCTCCTGTGATCTCTCATATCTCCTGTGATCTCTCATATCTTGTGATCTCTTATCTCCTGTGATCTCTTGAAACCAGACAGGATTTATTTATTTATTAACTATGTCAGGTGACAAGATTGATTGATTGATTGATAGATTAATTGATTGATTGATTAATTGATTGATTGATGACACTGTCAGGTGATGAGGAGAATTGGGAGGACTATGATGAACAGTATGATGAAGCTGATGAATATGCTAATGAGGAGGCAGGCCACGCCTCCAGTGCTAATGAATATGCTAATGAGGAGAAAGATCACGTGCCATACGGACAGCCTATGAGTGGGGGCGGAGACAATTCCATACAAGGAAGGCAGAACGTGCCATTCATAAGACCTCCACCAATCAGTCATCAGCAGTCTCAAGAGCCACTGTCTGTTAAACCTGGTAACATATCCTTAGCTCCGCCCCTTGTCTTTACTACTCATTACTGTTATCAGAGTCTGTATGCTGAATTCATTATCATCATCTTCTTCTTCCCTTGATCCCGGTTTAATAGGGTAGGATACGAATAGACCTTCTATAATCCTCTCTGTCCCACACTATATCATCTGTCAATCCCCTATTTTTCAAAAGTAGGGGATTGACTCATCAAAAATTTCTCAATATAACAGTTCAATGCATAACAGTGACTCATAAAAACTTTGTTTTGATGAGTTACTGTTATGTATTGATGAGTCATTGTTGTGTATTGATGAGTCATTGTTGTGTATTGATGAGTCACTGTTATGTATTGATGAGTCATTGTTGTGTATTGATGAGTCACTGTTATGTATTGATGAGTCATTGTTGTATATTGATGAGTCATTGTTGTGTATTGATGAGTCGTTGTTATGTATTGATGAGTCAATGTTGTGTATTGATGAGTCATTGTTGAGTATTGATGAGTCATTGTTTATATTTTCAGCTGATATAGATGAGAGATGGTTTAGAAATCCGCCACCTACTATTGGTTCAGGTCCAGCATCAGGTCAAGGGGCGGGGCCAAGTCTTTCATCAGGTCAGGGGGCGGGACCAATGGGGTCAGATCTAGTCGATAGCTCCGCCTCTTCACACATCAATATTAACTCAAAGGGGGATGGGCTTCTGCCTAGCCCCGCCTACCCACCCTTCTCCCACACATCTAATATGAGGGGGGGTCGACCAATTTTACCACACGGGGGGGTCATACCCGCCCCTCTCTCGGGGTTTATGAGGGGGCCCCCGCCTGGGCTGCCCCCTCAGATGGGAATGGGAGCTATCCCCCCCATGGGTGGAAATATGAAACTACCCTTTGCTCTACCGCCCACAGGGATGATGCCCCCAGGGATTTTGCCCCCAGATAGGATGGCCCTAGCTATGGGGGGTGGGCTGCCCCCTCAGATGTCCGCCCCTAATTCTACGCAGAGTTTTGAGATAGACCAAATTCTCTCGTTTCTTAGAAACCACGGGGCAGCAGCTGTGAGTCAGCAACAGAGTGCAGCTGTTGCAGCAGCTCTAGCAGCTATGACAGCTGTTTCACAGCAGCAGATGCCAGCAGCTACTGGGGATCTGATGAATGGGTAGGTCTATGTTTATGTTTAGTGCTCTATTTAAAGTTTTAAATGTTACTGTTTTATCTTTAGTGCAGTTTAAGACTTAACGTTTAACATTTGCTGATATTAAAGCTAGATCAACTGAAAGGAGAATGCTCTGTAATTAAGAGTTACACAAAGTCTGCATTTAATTATAACTTTGTTTCCTAGACTTCACGATATGCCACATCAGTATCGGTTGCAGCGATGGGATGAATGTATCAATAGTGCAATGGTTAGAGGCGTCAGGCAAAATCATGAATTTTCACATGACTGACCCTGAGGTGAATTGAACTCTCGTGGGTTCGAATCATCCCAGCCACGCTGATCTGAGAGTAAAATTTCGGACATTCACTGGACTGGTTACAAGGAAAATGGACTAAATTGCCTAACGGTTTAAACATGTAGTATTAAAAGTGATAGATAACATAGTTGATCATTTCACTATAATGCGTATATTACTTGTTGTTATTGTTTACAGGAACACTACGCCCACACGTATCACTTGTTGTTTACAGGAACACCACGCCCACATGTATCACTTGTTGTTTTTGTTTACAGGAACACCACGCCCACATTCTCGGCCCCGCCTCCTGTTAGAGACCCACGACAGTCTGTGCTGAGCCCGAGCACGTCAATCACTGATCCCAGAACACGAGCTGCTTCCTCATTGGATGCACAGTCGCCTCCTGATAACCCATCACAGCTGGGTGTTCAATCGGTCAACCAATCAATAGCGGGCATTCCACCGGTCAACGAATCACAATGTGGCATTCCATCTGTCAGCCAATCAAGACTTGGCTCTGCAGATGTCACTCAGAATGTCAGCCAATCAGATGAGACCAGGGCGGAGCCACAGAAAGCAGATGACTGTGTGGTGCTCAACGATGCTCCAGACTCTCCTGATCACGTGGATCTGCCATTGGACACTGCGGAGGAGGTGGATGGACGCCTGGGTCAGTTCATAGGACCCTACGTGCTGCGCCTCATCAGTCTGCCTCTAGACCGGCGCCCCTCCATACCTGATCACGTGAGCTCAGACGAGCTAATCAAGAGAAGCGACCCCAGACTACACAGGTACTGTATCATGAGAGCACTTGTGCTGTGGAGTTCTTGTGCTACAGAGTACTTGTGCTGTAGAGTACTTGTGCTGTAGAGTACTTGTGCTGTAGAGTACTTGTGCTGTAGAGTACTTGTGATGTAGAGTACTTGTGTAGCTGTCATGTAGAGTCTTGTTTAGTCTTATACCAGGTCGTAGTGCTGTCACTTATCCAGCGCAGTGCTCTCGGCCATGCCTGTTTGTTTAAAGATAAAATCTTTAAGAATCTGGATGTATCTGAATATATCGTGCCGTGTAAGATATGATGATGGATGTTGAATATTGCAGGTATCAGAGGATAGGCCTGCCTAACCTCATGACCTCGGCGTCATCGGGTGTGCGTCCCCACCACTCCACTAGAACCATCATCCCGTGGACTGAGGAAGACAAAGATCCAGGGTCATCCCCTCCCCGCACCCTGCCTGACCTCACCCTACCTCAGCCTGCTCCTGAGGGGGCGTGGGGCCCCCCGGCCCGGGTAAACCCCGCTCAGAGGAATTCCCGACAGTCATCGGATGGCAGCAGATCAGACGACGCTATTAATAGACCGAGTTTAGCGGGAATTCCGGTCAAAAAGCCCGAGTTTGTTTCCCATGTGCCAAAAGTTCCAGAAGCACTGCTGGAGCAGAACTATTCAAAGCTGATCACGACTGTGCCCGCACGTCAATCAAGCGTAGAGGGCGGAGACAAGAGACCGAGCGACCACGCACCTAAACGAGTCATAGACTACCGCAATGACCCGCGATACAAGAAGAAGAAAAAACCAACAGAGACATCGTCGTCATCGTCTGACGTCAACTCCGCTACCAGCACATCTGAGGAAAAACCCTCGCCCATCGTGTCTGTGTTAAAGAACAGTGCTAGTGGTAGCAGTGGTGATATAGCAGTGCCTGATGTAGTGATGGACGATGAGAGGCCGCTGACCCCCACCTCTGCTCCCATCCTCGTGCCTAGCTTCCTCAACACGTCGAGCAGCCTGCTCGTGGCGGGGGTAGAGGATGATGATGATGATGATGATGAGGAGGAAGAGATGGAAGAGGAAAACAAGCTTTCCATCAGAGACATGTTCAAAACTATCGATCCCACCACCTCTCCTTTCTGCTAGCCTAGGCTCATAATCACTCCTTTCTGCTAGCCTAAACTCTCTAACCACTTCTCCTTTCTGCTAGCCTAGGCTTTTCTAGCCACCTCTCCTTTCTGCTAGCCTAAACTCTCCATTTTCTCCTATTCTTTCACTTTCACGATTTCTCGGCTTGTTTAATCTCTTCTTTAATCATTCAAAGATCTCACTAATCAGTTACCTCCTCCCGCATAGCAATAAAAACCACAAGACCATTAAGCATTAGCTCTCAGTCATATCGATTAGAGTAAGTCTTACGTCAAGCCTGGGTCATATCAGTTAACTGTGCTCAATGAACCACGCCCACGTGTGTGTGTAGATCATTGTGCGTATGTATATGTGCGTGTATGTGTGTGTTCGTGTATGTGTGTGAGTAGATAAGAGAACAGTAGCGGTGTGTTGTCAGATGCAGCGGACTCTAAGAGTTTATTGTTTGCTAATTAAGTGATAACAGTTTATTTTACTCTGCTCTACTTGTGTTTGTGTGCGTATCTCTTGTACAGCCTCTGACGCCATCTGCGTTAATGTAGACGTCATCTGTTGATGAGGCGATGACGTCAGCTGAGTAAATGATGACGTCATCTGCTGCTGAGATGATGAATGTTTAACCACAATAGACTCATACAGTGAGCCTGCTATACATATCTCACGTATACGTGTGCACATTTGTGGGTCTACGTATAAATCTGTGCACAATATTATGGGCATACAACGTTATGGGTGTACAGTGTTATATGTGTACACTTTTATTTATAATGTTATTGAAAAGTTTTGTATAAGACAAGAAAACACCTTGTTAAAGGTAATAATTAAGTATAGCCGTTTGTTTGTCTTTATATCAAAAGTGTCTATAGGAACGATCCTAAATTAATTTTGTAAGAAATTGGCAACAGGGTACTATTTATATTTCACTGATCAGGAGACTGAGTACAAGCCCTTTCATTCACAGGCACTCTTCTGTGATAGATAATACTGGCTGGAGCCAGTGGCGACGCCGGTAAGATACTCGACCACAGATCAGTATGTGGGGTTCAAATCCTGGGCTCGCCCCTTCACTGATAACGATTTCGAGTGACGAAACTGACGATCATAAATAAATAAGATAATAGTTAATCTTAAATGAGGTTAATCTTAAGTTAATCCACTGAATGATTAAAGTTAACTCTGAGGGCTGATTCTCAGCTGTAGTTCAACAGACAACAGGATATAGAAGTCTAGTAGACGTCATAACAGAACAAACACTAATGGCCGTATTTACTAGCGAGATAATCAGCAGTCTAAACTACAACAGTGGCGTAAACTACTGATTAGTCACAATTTGGTATTCTGTAAGCTTGACTCGCTGTGTAGAGTGACGGATAGCCGCGCCTCCATTTTCGGACGTTTACATCACTGATTAGTTACACAAATGGTTAATAAGCAGTATTCTAGTTTTGCTTATGAGCTGAGCTGATTGGTCAATCAGCCTGAAGGACAGCGCTGTCATTGGCTAAGCGCTATAATTTGGGCAGTTGTATTAGCGAATACCGAAATATCTGATCAGTATTTAATCCAGAACAGAAGGGCGAGTGATCTGCTGGTCAAGGTGAGTTTAGTGAATGTGGGTATAATAGGTATGACAGTAGAAAATCACAACAATTAAGATCTAATACAAAATATTTCTATTTACAAGTAAATATATACAAAGAAAAGTAGTAGATATAATCATGGACGACTCTTGACTCAGCTAAGTGCTAGATATAATCATGGACGACTCTTGACTCAGCCTGTTTTTGATGTACTGAGCTATCTGATGAAGATGTTCCCTCTTCTCTCCCCCCACCCACTCTACCTCCACTCTCACCCCCTCACTCTTCAGCTGCTTCAGCACCACACACACTCTACACACCCACAGCTGCTGCTCATCTGCCTCCAGCTGCTGCTCACCTGCCTCCAGCTGCTGCTCACCTGCCTCCAGCTGCTGCTCACCCGCCTCCAGCTGCTGCTCACCCGCCTCCAGCTGCTGCAGAGAGCTGAGACCTGAGCTCACAGCTGTGCCAGCAGCAGCTGTCTCATCCATACCCGTGTCTCTCTCACCACACACTGTCACTCGTCCATGACAACATCTATCTGTTGCGTGCGGTATCGTGACGTCACGTGCACAAGCACACTTGTCAGGCACGTCCCTAACATCAGCTTTACTGTCACTGTGATCAACTAAAGTGTATCTAGGAACTCCTATTGTCTTGTCTCTTTCCTGATCTAAGCTATGGCCAATAGTAAAGTCGGCATCAAGTTCTCTATCATTACTATCACAAGAAATAAGTTTATCAGTTGACCTAGGTTCACTTAGGTCACTCTTATCACAAAATATAAGTCTATCAGTTGACCTAGGTTCACTTAGGTCACTGCTCACGTCTGACTTATGGCAACAGTTATCAGCCAATGACGGGTCAGGATCTATCTCAGATGTTACAATCTCGTCCAATCGTTGTCTCTTATTCTTTGAATTAATTTGTCCTTCTGTCTGTGGTTGGCTAGAATACTCAGCCAATCTCTGTCTTTTGCATGGGACTCCATTTTGTATAAGAGTTTGTGATTGGTCACCTTGCGTTATTTCACACACAGTACTAGCGGAGACTTGTGATTGGCAGGATTTCTCAGGGCTAGCGAACACTTCGACTGAAGTTCGTTTGAGCTGACGACGAAGTTTTCTCTGATTGGTCCACGTGACAGCGGGGCAGCAAACATCCCACGTGATCTGTCCTAGAGTGTGTGTGTCTACACAGTGTACCGTCTACACATACATTCACACATACATATACACATACAAACACACATATATACACACACACAGATACACATGCAATGTCACATAAATAAAATTAATTATAATAATTTAAACTCTATGGAAATATTAGTACAAGTTTGTATAAATGAATATTTTGATCCTAGATTGTGTGTGTGCGTGTGTGTCGTTTAAAAGCAGTAGTAGTATACTACTGTTTCCTAGTACATTTCGTGTATGTGTGCTCATATGTGTGCTCGTGTGTGTGCTCGTACCTGTAGATCATTCAGATATCTCTCTATGTAGCTGGACAGCTGCTCAATACTGCAGCTGCTGAGAGATGCTGGTAGCTGCACAGCAGCTGGTTTCACAGGCAGCAGCTGCTTCTGCTGCTCTCTCAACAGCTGAGTCTTTGACTTCTGCTCAACAACAACAGCAGAAACAATAACAGTAACAACAACTACAGTAACAACAACAACATTAACAACAACAGCAACAACAACTGTAACAACAACAGTAACAGCAATAACAAAAACTGTAACAACAACAATAACAACAACAATAACATTAGCAACAACAATAACAGTAATAATAACATCAACAATGGTAACAACAACAATACTAACAACAACAGTAACAATAGTAACTAACAAATGAACCGCAATAACAACAATAATATAGAAGACAATTAAATGCAGATGTATTTTGTTTAAATGGACAAAGTCTAGAGGTGCTGCATAAGCAGAATCCCCTGAGAATAATGGTATACTAAAAGGAATGTTATAGGCGATTTAACAATCCATGACATGAAAAAGAAAATGGAAAATAGATGTGAGTGGAGGCTGTATATGCCATGGACTTGCTCAATGCTACAGCTGCTGAGAGCTGCTGGTAGATGCACAGCTGCTGGCTTCACAGGCAGCAGCTGCTCCTGCTGCTGAGTTTCAGTGCACTAAGACAGAAAGCAAACAGCCATAGAGACAACGCAGACAAACAAGTGCGATTGAGAAAGTGAGAGAGAGGGAGACAGAAAGAGAGAGAGAGAGAGGTAAGTTACCGGGAAGACAACATGAGGATGGAATGACCAGGCTAGACCCCATCTCATCGTCTTACCCTGACAAAACTCTGTCCAGCCGTAGTTAGAGATCTGAACACATTATACACAGCACATACAAGCTACCTGACAATATACACACTACCTGACAATATATACACGCTACCTGACAAAATATACACGCTACCTGAAAATATATACACACTGCCTGATAGTATACACACTACCTGACAATATACATGCTACCTGACAATATATACATGCTACCCTGATAAAATACACACTAGCTAACAATATACATGCTACCTGACAGAATATACTGCTACCTGACAATATATACATGCTACCCTGATAAAATACACACTAGCTAACAATATACATGCTACCTGACAGTATATACGCGCTACCTGATAGTATATACACGCTTACTGACAATATATACACACTACCTGACAATATACACACTACCTGACAGTATATACATGCTACCTGACAATATATACACACTACCTGACAATATACACATGATACCTGACAATGTATACATGCTACACTGACAAATAATATGCTTTCTACTATGACAAATACCTGACAATATATACATATTTCTGACGAAGACAGATATCTGAAAATGCATAAATACATACACAATATCATGCAAAGAAATCCAGAAATGCATAATATATAAGACAGGCATCTGGTTCTGAAGCCCGTAAATATCTGACTAAAACAAAATTACAACAACAGGACAGTAAATGACAAGCGGTGAGACAATCAAGGCTAATAAGAGAGAGAGAGAGAGAGAGAGAGAGAGAGAGAGAGAGAGAGAGAGAGAGAGACAGAGAGATATAGACAAACAAACCCCTCTGTCCCGCAATACTTGCTTCAGCTTAACAAGACTCTGCTTCTTACCCAGCATAGTAGAGTATATCCTACACATACAAACAAGCATAACCTGACAGTGTCACATATCTCTAAATGATAAGTATAGATACCTGACAATGTCAAAAAACTCTCAATCAATGATAAGTGCTAGATACCTGACAGTGTCACACAGCTCTCAATCAATGATAAGTGACAGATACCTGACAATGTCAAGTAGCTCTCAATCAATGATAAGTGATAGATACCTGACAGTGTCACATAGCTCTAAATGATAAGTGATAGATACCTGACAGTGTCACGTAGCTCTCAAACAATGATAAGTGACCTGATAGTGTCTCGCAGCACTCAATGATAAGTGACAGATACCTGACAGTGTCTCGTAGTTCTCAATCAATGATAAGTGACAGATACCTGACAGTGTCTCGTAGCTCCAGACTGCTATCAATGATTGACAGGGAGATGAACTGGACCTCACCACCAGGGTATATGCTCTCTACAGGGGAGGCGGTGCTAGCTGATCTAGGCTCCGCCCTCCTGTCAGTGCGTGTGCACTCTAGGCCCCAAGCCTCCAGGTTACTACCATAGAACGGAGGGTTACACATACAGAAATCATAAGTCTCTCTCTGCGTCACTGTCTGTCTCTCTGTTTCTACTGCTCTGTCACTCTGCAATTGATTTGTTTGTCGTAGACTTGATAGAGCTTCAGATAGACTACTCTCCTCATTCACCTGTAACACTACACATACATACACACATATACACACATACATACATATACATACACATAGACTTGATAGATCTTCAGAGAGACTACTTTCCTCGTTCACCTGTAGCACTACACATACACACACACATATACACACATACATACACATAGACTTGATAGAGCTTCAGAGAGACCACTTTCCTCGTTCACCTGTAGCACTACACATACACACACACATACACACACACACACACACATACACATTCACACATACACGCAGACACACACATATACACACACATACACACGCATACATACACACATACACATACATTCACACATATGCACATATACACATACACACCTTACACACAAGACATACACATACATACAAACGAAATACATACATACACACCCAGACATTTTGGACGCAATACACAAAAAATACATACATGCTGTGCTGACGAATTTCTACCAACATTTATACGTTAGTAAACACAGACACACTATCACGCACTAATAGATTAACACACTAAAAGCACTAACACATTGACCTAATAGCACTTACAGGCTTAGTAACATATTCACACAAACTGATACCTCAACCTCTCTGACACAAACACTGACACACACAAATAAACAGACAGACAGACAGACCTGTGATCTTGTGGGAGAGGTTGTTGTTGTTCACGTTACTACGAGCGTACGCAACGTTAGTAGCGTCCGCGTCTGTCGCCACAAAACTCCAGCCGTTCTTAACAGCTCCCAGCAAACTATAGATACATGATGCACCAGTGCCTGAGTCGATCAATCAATCAATCAATAAATCAATCAGTCTATCAGTCAATCAAACAGTCAGCCGTTCTTTACAGCTCCCAGCAAACTACAGATACATGATGCACCAGTGCCTGATCAATCAATCAATCAATAAATCAATCAGTCAATCAATCAGTCAGCCATTCTTAACAGCTCCCAGCAAGCCATAGATACATGATGCACCAGTGCCTCAATCAATCAATCAATCAGTCAATCAATCAAGCAATATGAATAACATCAACCTCCTGAAATCAAACAATCACTTAATTTAGTCATTCAAATCAAGCAGTAATAAATATATACATATTCACATTTAGGATGAGGAGATTTACCGATATCAATTCCGCAGACACCCGCCTGATCTACGAGAGGAAAGCTTGCATCCAATATGTCCTCCAGCCACAGGATGTAGTTTAGGCGGAGAGGAATCGTTGGGATGAGACGATCCAGTGGCATCTCCACATCCAGGCTGAACGTGTCCTTGAGCAGAACCCACGACAATGCTCTCAGAGCTTCTGGGTTCTTGAAGTCCACGTGAACGTTTCCCCTCTCGTCCGTCGTCGTGTGGGCTCGGAACTTCTCGTGCAGTTCCGCCAGACGACGAAAGTCCGGCTTACTGGACTTGAATGGATTACGCGGGTGCATAAACGCGCTGAATGACATCTCAATTAATTAATTCTTTCAGCTATTTAAACAATCCGAAACAACAACAAAGTCAGGTAAATTAGTCCAAAAAATAGAATGATTCCAGTATAAAAAAATAGAAGCCAGTACACAAAGTATACAATTATTTCGTGGCACTACTCTAGCACCTGACTTGTCACAGTTCTACTAACCTAAATGTCCATAAAATTCGTATCGACATCGTCACTGGCTCGAACCAGTGACGGAATGGTTAATAATTAATAGTTAATAATCCAATTGGTTATATTTAAGTAGACGACGCTTTTATACTTTCCCCTATAAAATAATTTTATTATTATTATTATTACTACTATTATTATTATTATTATTATTATTATTATTAATCTATTTATTAATTATTATTATTAATCAAATCTTTGTTTTTTACAATTAACTTCGATCACGTTGAGCGATATTCGAGTCTCTCGTTAAATATAAACAAATCTGTTAGAACTTTCTCCAATGTGAGCGTAGCAAACAATTTTGATTTCCAGCTATTAATTTTTATCAAATTAACTACTAATTATTAATCAAATCAAATCAAACTATTTTATTTCAGACACATATACAGGTCCATGTAACAGAACAACAGAAACTAAAGTGATTGTGGATTAAAAATAGTTTATACTTAATATTTTGTTTAATATTTTGTTTAATAATTAATCTAGTATCATTGCTATAATTTATTATAGATTCCTTGAAATCCGAAATGTTATCTCTAATCTGCTCAATTGGCTCACTCTGGAAAAAAACCATTGGATAAATATATTGAATGAAAGGATGAAATCACATGAAATGTAGTTCATATTATTGGAAATGGCAACAACAATATTCAAAAGTTGGAGTGACATATATTGTCCTCAAAAGCAACATTAAGCACTAAAAGTCGATCCAATCCGATGATGAGAGTGTAGGGTCCAGCAGACCATGCGAACTAAAACCAGGTAACAGAAACCGGAAACCATTCCAACGATTGTTATATAGATTTAATGTTTGTGCAATAAATATTAATACATATTTCTGAAAGCCAATATATCCAAACATTACCTAACAATACTGGGTCAGAAAGCAATACTTTCTTGTTTAAGACCCACTTAAACACTAAATTAACAGAATTATGGACTTACATTATTTCACTATAATGCGTGTTTACTTTTACAAATTTTTTAAAACTTCACTAAAAGTCGTATTTTATTAAATAAGCAAATTTTACTACCGTTTTGAATTCGGAGGTAAATAACTATCTCTGAGGAATCGTATGATTCGTATTGCTGAGTGCTTGTATATTTGTGACCTTCAAATGGGTTTTTAATTCGAATCAAAAAATACTTTTATTGATGCTGTTAACGCTTAACGCAATGATCGTGAAGAATTGAGATCTTGTTTTCCTTCTTTTTTGTTTACAATCGCAAAAATGGTAAGAAGTGGTCTCAGAAATCGTAGAAATTAAAAAGTTTGATCTCTTTTAATCCAAAGAATGCTAAAATAAATTATGTTTATTTTGTACTACGATTCTTTATATAGATCTTATTTAATTTATGGTGATATTTTTCTTCTGCTACTGTATATATTTTATCTGTATAAACCTTAATTGATCTAAAATAAAATTCTTAATGATCTAAAAGAAAATTCTTAATGGATATAACCCTAAATGATTCATACATTGCCCTAAACTTACTTGAATACTTTAGAGTTTATCTGGTTGGATTAAGAAAATTATTTTAAAATATATTCAAAGTACTGCTACCGGTATTCTTTTCTCTGCGTAACGTCACTTTGTGGACGCCTGAGCAGCCTCTTACCTTCTGTATTATTGACAAATAAATACAAACATTTATCAACTTTATTTCTATTATCCAAGATGTCAGATCAATAACAGGCATAGCCAAGTATCTGTAAATAATTCTTATTTTATTCCAATCAAAACATATTTAGTTTCTACGGAATTATGGATATTCCTAAGATAATTTCAGTTCTAATTTTAATTACCAGGGTTTGGCTGTTGTTTTGTCTGTTTTTTTGATGATGACGTAGAAAGCAGTGAATGCAGTTATTAAGAATGGATACTTAGATCATGTCTCAGAACTCGTGTATTGCTGATTTCTTACCTAATATCGTTGATGTCTGTTGTAGGTGAACGTACCAAAGCAGCGTCGCACATTCTGTAAGGGTAAGAAGTGCCGCAAGCACACCCTGCACAAGGTCACTCAGTACAAGAAGGGCAAGGACTCAGTGTTTGCTCAAGGTGGGTGCTCTTGTATGGATACACAGTGTTATTTTTCATAATAATAATAATAATAACACACATTATAGTGAAATGATCAACAGTGTTTATGTCTATCACTATTAATAGCACATGTTGCATATGTTAGGCAATTTTGTCCATATTCTGTATAACCAGTCCAGTGAATATCCGAGATTTTCTCTATCAGAAATCGACTTGTGTGTAGAAACTTATGTTGATTATTGTTATAAACACAAGTTTAATTAATGTTGGTCTTTATTTTATAGCTTATTAGCAGGAGAATCTAGGATTTGAACCCTACACCATTTGATTAACAGTTTGAGGCTGAACGTACCACACTGTGGCCACAGACTTGTAGGAATGTCTTATCTACAGCACAGGCTCTCTATTTGTCGCTTATGTTTATCTTCTGTTAATAATCTGATAGTACTTCAGTCTAATACTAAAGCCGTTACAGACGATTTTGCTTGAAGAGTGACTCCTACATGTAACAATGAGCTGTGTTGATAGAAGTCACTGTTTAGATGCAGTGGATCAGTTCATGACTGATATTCATTAGGATCCCTAGTTACAGGCCCAGTGAATTTATAAAATGTGAACATGCAGATTTGTGTGGTTTTCCTTCAGTTGTTTGCTATGTATTACAGGTAAGAGACGTTACGATAGGAAACAGCAAGGTTATGGAGGTCAAACAAAACCTATCTTCCACAAAAAGGTTTCTATCAGTAATAATGATTAGCAGTAGTATGCAATGAAGCATGGTTAACTGGATGACAGCATGTAGTTGTATTAGTGATGCAGTTTCATTTTGTCATGACAAAATGCTTCATTATAATCAACATCTTCCCTTTAATCCCAGTTTAACCAGGGTCGGGATATGAATAGACCTTCTCCAATCCTCTCAGTCCTTTACCACATCATCCGTCAATCTACTATAATTAATCTTCCATTTGTTTTATAAAATTTTGTGGCAATTTCTGGAGTCTAGACACTCGCCATGCTAATGCGCTTTCTGGCATTGGTTTGGATCTTAGTACTTTAGTTGCCTTCTACAACATGTGCAGTCACCAGTATTATATAGTACCATATTCTTCAAACAACTCGAACATAACTCAGGGAATGTTCATTAAAATAAGCTTTTTAAATAGCATTTTGGAACTTTTGTGACTACTTCCAAGTATTTGTGCTAAAAACAGCATTGCTTTGAGAGTAGATGTATAGGAGTGGTGCCTGTAGTATTGTTTAGTTACAAATACAATTTAATGTGTATTGATCAATAGCTGATTGATTGATTGATTGATAGGCTAAGACGACGAAGAAGATAGTGCTGAAGATGGAGTGCACAGAGTGCAAGGTGCGCAAACAGTTGGCGATCAAGAGGTGCAAGCACTTTGAGCTGGGTGGAGACAAGAAGAAGAAGGTTTGTGTTTATCTCCCGCCACTCGATTGTCTACACTATAGACTATCTATACACACTACTTCTCTATAGCTCAGTAGTGAAGTAAACAAGTTTAGTTATGTAAATATTTGTAGTCATTGGTGTTGTGCAACTTTGACTTCAACGTGTTAGACAGTATCAGTGCAGGCTTGATATTAGGCGCTGATCACTGTAATAACATTTAATTATTTAGGTTATCATTGAGCTCCTTCAACTTTAGTAGAAAACTTGATGCACACATGTAGGAAAAATTGGCACTTTAACTGAACCTGGATTTGAACCTGAAATCTACAATCCTAAGGAGGACGTTGTAGCAATGTACCGTGTGACTGTCAAGAAGTCAATACATAAAAGCTGTTATATACAAAACAGTTGCTTTATTTAGAAAATATAAGATGATGGGATGAAATTTATACTTGTCAGAAATTTATGATGGACAAGTGACAGGGCTGTAATTAGCAGTCTTCTTCTCAAAGTGCCGTGCCTGTTCCAAGCCTGGGCAGTCATGGTCATATTCCTCCATATGTCTCTGTTCATTGTTGCTCTGATCATCTCTGTTTCAGTTAACTGCATCCATTTGCTAAGACTCTTAATAAACGTCATTCTTTGTCGACCCTTGCATCTTTTTCCTTCTATTATTCCTGTCACCACGGTATTTTCAACAATTTTGTTCCGCAAAATGTGTCCGAAAAATTTCATCTGTTGTCGTCGTATTTGGTTCAAAAGGTCATGACAAGTTGACATTCTTTGTAGAACATCTTTATTTTCAACGTGGTCTTTATAAGATATATGTAGCATTCTTCTATAGAACCACATCTCTGTTGCCTCAAGTTTTGATTCCATTACAGAAGAGATTGTCCAAACTTCACTTCCATATAACAATATTAGTTGAATATAGCATTGAAGAAGTCTTTTTTTGGTAATTAGCATTAGTGTTTATGAATTATAAATATGACGTAGCGATTAAATTTAAATATATATATATATATTGGAGAAATTTATACTCGTCAAAGACAAAGCTGTAATTGTCGTAACTATGAAGGAATTCTAAAACTGATGCTATAACGTCAGCATTACTTAAGACTAAGCTGGTAAAGCTAATGTTATTGTCAGTTTCCTCACTGGAAAGCAATGTCAGTGACAGGTGAGCCCAGGATTTGAACCCGCACATACTTATTCGCGGTCGAGTATCTTACCGACATCACCACTGCCAGATCCAGCCAGATAGACAGAACTGGCTCAATGTATTAGATGCACCTATTGAGTGTATGTTGTTGTTGTTGTTGTTACGCAGGGTCAAATGATTCAGTTCTAACCTGTCAGCGCTCCATTCACTTCTCTACATCAGCCGAGTTCGTAGAGTGTCTAGACTGTTTGATGATGAGTGAACTGTTGTTAAATAAAACTAATACAAACACTTCACCGTATTCCATGTGTCTGTTTGTTGTCTTGTTGTTCTAAAGACAGGAGCTTAAGTTGTATCTAACAAACCTTTTAACGTCTGTTTCATACCCGTGGATGATTGATGAGAGCTCTTTGTATTTATCATGTTCCCTGTAAACATATGCGAAAACTATAGGAGCCACAGCTCTCTCTAGGCTCTCAGTGTCTATCACTGAGCCACGGCTCTCTCTAAGCTCGCAGTGTCTGCCACTGAGCCACGGCTCTTTGCTGATGTCTAATTGCTTCGTTCCAATGCCACGCCTCCATGACTCCTCCCCCTTCACCCAGTGTCACGTGGCCTATGACGTCATTCCTCACCAGTGATGACGTCATCATTGTCAGTGTAAGACTGGCAGGGGTGTGGCTAGTTTGTGTAACCACGCCTCTGATTGGTGATTGACATATGTATCCAGTGTTGAAGCTGAACTGTTCGTTGAAGACAGGCTGTGAGGTTCTACGTCTTACCGAACTCTTTCTTTTCTGCTGCTGCCCCCTTGTGTCAGTGAATACCAGCTTTACTCTCACGTCTATACAATACACACAACTAGTAAATACCAGCTTTACCCCACGTCTATGCAATACACACAACTAGTAAATACCAGCTTTACTCTCACGTCTATACAATACACACAACTAGTGAATACCAGCTTTACTCTCACGTCTATACAATACACACAACTAGTGAATACCGGCTTTACTCTCACGTCTATACAATACGCACGACCAGTGAATACCGGCTTTACTCTCACGTCTATACAATACACACAACTAGTAAATACCAGCTTTACTCTCACGTCTATACAATACACACAACTAGTGAATACCGGCTTTACTCTCACGTCTATACAACACCCACAGACTTAGTAAATACAATCATAAACTTAGACATATACACACAGAGTTGATGTATAGACTTACTAATATTCTTAGTTTAAAATATCACCTGCTATATAGCCAATGTTCTTATACCTGGTGGAATAGATGTGTGGTAGATACATACCTGGTGGAATAGATGTGTGGTGGATACACACCTGGTGGAATAGATGTGTGGTGGATACATACCTGGTGGAATAGATATGTGATAGATACATACCTGGTGGAATAGATGTGTGGTAGATACACACCTGGTGGAATAGATGTGTGGTGGATACATACCTGGTGGAATAGATGTGTGGTAGATACAACTCTGGTGGAATAAATGTGTGGTAGATACATACCTGGTGGAATAGATGTGTAGTAAATGCATACCTGGTGGAATAGATGTGTAGTAAATACATACCTGGTGGAATAGATGTGTGGTAGATACATACCTGGTGGAATAGATGTGTGGTGGATACACACCTGGTGGAATAGATGTGTGGTAGAGAGGCAGTCGCTTTGCTTTAACGATCAGAACATCCAAGCGTGAGAGTGCGGGCTTGTAGCATAGAGATACCAACAGCTCTCCCAAACACTTCTACACGTACACACACATACACAGAGACATACACGTAGCAGCTCTCCCAAACACTTCTACACGTACACACACATACACAGAGACATACACGTAGCAGCTCTCCCAAACACTTCTACACGTACACACACATACACATAGACATACACATAGCAGCTCTCCCAAACACTTCTACACGTACACACACATAGACATACACATAGCAACTCTCCCAAACACTTCTACACATACGCACACACATACACATAGACATACACATAGCAGCTCACCCAAACACACACATGGAGAGAGAGAGAGGGAGAGAGATCGATTATCCTACAGGGAACCCTAGATCAGCACTATATTGTGTTTCTCAGAGCACTCGTGTATGCGCACTAATCATACATTAATGAAGTCTCTAAGAATTGATCCTCTCTGAGACAATGACAGATAAACGACTCCTACTGAACGTCACTCAATGAACAAGTTCTTAATGTCAATGGATTGACTGCCGGGTGCTCAGATGTGACATCTTAATGTCATTCTGTGCATTTTCAGCGAGAATACGCGCCCCGTGAAAACCATAAAAACCAAATGAAGAACGTAACAGAACTAGAAGACTATTCTCTCTCTCGCTCTCTCTCTCTCTCTCTTTCTCTCTCTCTCTCTCTCTCTCTCTCTCTCTCTCTCTCTTGTAGCTTAGTGCTGAGTTGCAGCCTTTAGCAAGGCTCGTCACTCTCAATTCGACAGTTGTGAGTATTATTTTAAGTCTATTTATAAACTGCTCTATTACGTTTACCACAGTAGTGCAAAGTGAACAAACGAAATCTTGTAGTATATTAGCAGCAAGCCACAACCAGTGGAATGGGGCCCGAACAATTTAATCCCTGAAAACCGCCAATAAAAATGACAAATCTTAATCACGTCGTCACAAGCCTGCACCCTCCACCACAATTGTCCCAGCTGTAGCACAGAGTGCAGTTGAGGGGAGGTTCAATTCTACGTGTGTGAGTATTATAAACGAGACGCTGATGGGATGAGAGGTTACCTGACGGGTGAGAGGTTACCTGAGGGGTGAGAGGTCACGTGAGAGGTGAGAGGTTACCTGAGGGGTGAGAGGTTACCTGAGGGGTGAGAGGTTACCTGAGGAGTGAGAGGTTACCTGAGGGGTGAGAGGTTACCTGAGGGGTGAGAGGTTACCTGAGGGGTGAGAGGTTACCTGAGAGGTGAGAGGTTACCTGAGGGGAGGGGATGGAGAGGAAGGGGACCCAGAGGTCCTGGGTTCGACTCCGCTCCAGGCCAGTGAGAGGCAGGAAGGCGTCACCCAGTGATGAAGATCTACTGAATGCGTCATATGTCAACAGCTGCAAGTGAACCGATCTCTTCATATCTCTTCTCATCTCTTCATCTGATCTCTTCATTTCTCTTCTCATCTCTCCATCTGATCTCTTCATATCTCTTCTCATCTCTCCATCAGATCTCCGAATTTCTCTTCTCTTCTCTCCATAAGATCTCTTTATCTCTCTTCTCATCTCTTCGTCTCTATCTGATCTCCTTATCTCTTCATCTCTATCAGATCTCCTTATCTCTTCATCTCTATCAGATCTCCTTATCTCTTCATCTCTATCAGATCTCCTTATCTCTTCATCTCCCGTCAGGTCTGCATATTCAACACGAATCACAACAATAAAACACATATAAAATACAATTTATCAATACAATAGCCCAACTTGTTGATAGTTGATGTGATATAGTGAAGATAGACTAAAAGTTGTCAGTGGGATTTTATGCATTAGACCTACAGCCTAACAGAGCGCATACCAGTGAGAGAGAGAGAGAGAGAGAGAGAGAGAGATAAATAGAAATAGAGAGATAGATAGAGGGGGAGAGAGAGAGAGAGAGAGAGAGAGAGAGAGAGAGAAAGTAACAAATAAAGAGAGTGAGAAAATGAGAGAGAGAGATACTATGGGAAGTGTGTATTTAAAAACTAACAGCTATAAGTACGGCTGTATTTATTGTCAGTTTTCTGTGTCGCTATCACATCAGCGACGAGCCCGGCACTGAAATAGAATCCCACACCTGTGATCACCCAGCAGACCACTTACCTACACGCCACTGTCTCAGTCCACACTCCTGTGTATGCGTACATACGTGCGTTTGTACGTGTGTGTGTATGTGTAGATGGCACTGCTCGTCTCTGCGTGCTTTCTTGTGATAGTCCACACTCCACAGACAACATCATGCATATATTATGAGCTCTCACTCGTATCCGTCCCTTAGTCCCTCTGCTTGTATGTGTGCTGCACTGTCTGTATGTGTGTGTGCTGTCCCTAATGTACTGTACTTATCAAAGTATCTGTGCTTGCGTGTATGTGCTGCAATGTCTGTATGTGTGTGCTATACATGTACTGCTATTACTACTTTATCTCTCAAAGTCTCTCTACTTGTATGTGTGCTGCACTGTCTGTATGTGCGTTGTTACTACTGTACCTCTCAAAGCCACTCTACTAGTATGTTTGCCTCTACATCTGCGCCTGTCTACAATATTTAGCGTGTCTCTATACTCTTGACTACTTCTATAGATCTCAACAGCTTAACTGCACCTAACGCCCTGAGGCGCTATCATCGACTGGTCTTGATCACGTAATCAAGTGGTCACGTGATCAAGTGGTCACGTGATCAAGTGGTCATGTGATCAAGAGGTCACGTGATCACTTGATCACGTGACCTCTTGATCACATGACCACTTGATCACGTGATCACTTGACTTATAGCACAGTATAGCAGCAATGAGAACCTGTGAAGCAGACTTTTTCCTCCCAAATCAAATTCTCGCTCTCAGTCCTTCTGCTTGACTCGCTCTCACTCCCTGTGTCTCTGCTTGTCTCGCTCTCCACAGCTCTGCATGTTTCACTCCATGTATTTCTACATGTGTCGTTCTCTGTGTCTCTGTACGTTTCATTCCCTGTCTCTCTGCTTGTCGCGCTGCCTGTCGCCCCACACATCTGTCTCTCTCTACCACCCTGTACCTCTGATCTACCTTCCTTACCCCCTCCCCCTGTCCCTTCAGCCTGGAGACCACGTGACCTCCTGGGGCTCAATAGCCTGCTGACCTTGTCAGGCAGCAGTGTGACCTTCAAGTGTGGAACAGACGACCTTGACTTGACCTCGACCTGACCTACATCCTCCGCTATAGTCGATGTTTTATCTTCAGCCATATTGTCTACGTCATCAGTGACGTTACGCGCTCTTGAAACATTCACGAGTTTGTGAACAGTCAAGGTGAAGGTCGTTGTGTTGTATAATACACTGATGAGCAAATAGAAGTTCTGATCGGGCAAGGCTTGAGGCATGGGCGGAGTTTCTGGTCTATCTATTCTTCCATTGGTTAAGCTGTTCGAAAATTTGATTTGATTGACAAGCGATTGATTGATCGTAGAAGGGTTTACGACATGGGGCGTGGTTAGATCGTTCATATCTTGACCTATGGGGGCTGAAAGGGTGTGTTCTGTTGTATTTGTGTACGGACTGGTAGGCGGAGTTTGATGAACAGGGGCGGGGTTTATGATTTGATTGTCAACTGCGTAGATTGGCTGAATGCGTCCAGTACTAAACACCCTGCAATAAATCAATCACACGCAATGCCTGCCGCTAATACTATGAAATGATATGATATGTGACAGTATGTGATATCACTGATGTGAACTAATGCGATAAGAGATGTGATATGATGTTAGACGATATGATGAGATATGATGTGATGCGCTGTACAAAGTCATGTTGTTTGATGATATATCACACGTGGTATTATTATGCGATGAAATGGGTATAATGCGTGGTATAATGTGATATATTATGGTTTCACTCTTTCACTCTCTCTATCTTTCTTTCTCTCTCTCTCTCTTTCTCTCTCTCTTTCTCTCTCTCTCTCTCTCTCTCTCTCTCTCTCTCTCTCTCTCTCTATCTCTCACTCCACCTGGCCAGATTTTCTCTCTCATATTTGCTGGTGCTTCGACCCGTGTGATGATGTATAACTTCATTGAGACGCGGTAGATGATATACATGCACACTTGTATACGCTTATGTATATCATGGGCGACAGAGCAGAGTAATAGACAGAGACACACTGAGACAGAGACAGAGAGAAACTTAAAGAGAGCGAGAGAGAGAAAGAGAAAAAAGAGAACTCTCTGTTTCTCTTACTCTCTCTCTCTCACGCTCTCTCTCTCCCTCTCTCTCTATCTCTCTCTCTATCTCTCTCTCTCTCTCTCTGTCAGTAAAAAAAGAGAGAGAGAAAAAGAAAGATCTCTCTCTGTCTGTCTATCTCTCTCTCTCTCTCTCTTCTCTCTCTCTCTCTCTCTCTCTCTACTGAATATTTGATGTGACGATTCGTTGAGGTAACATGTGTAACGTAGCACAACATTAGAGACTAACTCTCCACAGATATTGACTTAAAACACCGTCGCTTTAAATTTTAAAATCTTTTAACACGTGAACTCGAGAGAGAGAGAATTAAGTTCTCCAGGGCATTACAAAGCATTAAATGTAGTTATACTGCACTTGCCACTTTACGTAATTACATTTTCTCTAGAGACCGGGTAGACAGGATTGCTTTCTCAGGGAATGACGCCCCTGCTCAGTAAATGTTAGTCGAAGTTGAGGAAAGCACAGGGGGCCCACCTCGTCATAAGCAGAATCCCCCAAGATTAACGGTAGGCTAAATCATATTAGATGATTTAAAGATCCACTCTTATGTGGACATAAAGTGAAAGAAGAAAGACAGAGAAGAGTGGAGGCGATATATACCATGGACCTGCAAGAGGGCAGTGCACTAAGAGAGAGAGAGAGAGAGAGAGAGAGAGAGAGAGAGAGAGACTACAATTTACAAAATAACACACCATTATACAATAAACTGAGACAGTGAGCAATGGTTTGCGGCTTCCTGAGGAGCGCAAAGGCTATCTTCGCCACTGGCTTCAGCCAATGTGCGGGGTTCAAATCCTGGGCTCGCCCGCCACGGACATTCGAGTGAGTAAACAGACGTTAACCTTAGCTTTTCCAGCTTTTACTCGTTATGGTTATATTATTATAGTACATCATATAATACAATGAGTTGAGAAATAAATGTAATTATGATTGCATTAATTTTGATTACTCTAAGAGATTCTTCATCTCTACATGACGTTACGTGACTCTACATGACTCTAGGTGCCGCTACAGTTAATTGCTTCTCCGTGTTTTATCTTCATATACCATCACCCAACTCTTCCAATTCCCCCATTCCCTTTAATCGCGTTCCCTCCTTAGGTTACGATTAGAGGGCTGCCATTAGAGAAGAAGTCAAGTAAGTTAATAAGTGAAACAGCTCAGGTTCAATATTTTCAGAACACAATTGATGAAACGCAGCAGCTTTATTTAGATAGACCATGGATGCAGTCAGAAATCCATAAAAATAAAGAAATCGTATAATGCTATCTTGGTCTACCTCAACCACCTCCCCTAACAAAACGATTTGTAATGTATTAACTAATTAGAAACTACGGGTATTCCCTACCCCAGCAACAGGGACGTAGTGGAGTTATATAGGGTTATATAATGCCTATATAGAGCGTTTTTACCTCAGCTACACGTGCTGGGGTTAAACGATGACGAGAACCTCAGGGTGTTCTCTACCTCAGCTATACGTGGTGGGGTAAAACAATGACGAGAACCTCAGGGTGTTCTTTACCTGAGCTATAGACGTGCTGGGGTTAAACGATGATGAGAACCTCAGGGTGTTCTCTACCTCAGCTACACGTGCTGGGGTTATACAATGACGAGAACCTCAGGTTGTTCTTTACCTCAGCTATACGTGGTGGGGTAAAACAATGACGAGAACCTCAGGTTGTTCTTTACCTGAGCTATAGACGTGCTGGGGTTAAACGATGATGAGAACCTAAGGGTGTTCTTTACCTCAGCTATAGACGTGCTGGGGTTAAACGATGATGAGAAACTCAGGTTGTTCTCTACCTCAGCTAGACGTCGTGGGGTTAAACTCAGGGTGTACTCTACCTCAGCTAGACGTGCTTGGGTTAAACGATGCTTAGAGAACATATTGCTATATAATCCCTTTCCCCCGGACTCTAGGCCTAATCCCTAGCTGATCACGTGACCGGAAGATATTAGGTTCCCGCGCAGAGTGACTGGAGATAAAAGAGAATCAACTCAGCATAACGACATGTGAGCACACATAGCTCAAGCGCTGCTTATCACATGCCAATGTTTTCACTTTCTCTCTCTCTTAGTGCACTGCCCATTAACAGATCCATGGCATACTACTCCTTCACATGTTCCTAATTCCTATCCTCTGCCTTTCTCTTCATTTCAACACACGAGCTAATTATCAAATCACCCTTTCATCAAGTTTTCATTTTATACTGTATCAATAAGCATACATATAATTACAGTATATATATATGCAAGTTTATGCAAGGTATGTATATATATATATATATATATATATGTAAGTTTATGCAAGGTACATATATATACTGTATATATATATATATATATATATATATATTATATATATAGGCCTATATATATATATATATATATATATATATATATATATATATATATATATATATACATACATATATACCTTGCATAAACAAGTAGATAATTCACTCTTTATATGTCACAGTTTGTTACGATTTGGTTGATATATATCTACTTATTGATTAAAAAAAATTTACGATTAACTAATTTTAATAATTCATCGATAGATCGATATACTGAAGGTAAAAAAAGCTAAGGTTAACGTCAGTTTCCTAACTCGAAAGCGATGTCAGTGACGGGCGAGCCCAGGATTTGAACCCCGCACCTACTGATCCGCGGTCGAGTATCTTATCGACTTCGCCAATGGCTGGAGCCAGTGGCGAAGTCGATAAGATACTCGACCGCGGAATGATAACCTAGAAATAGACTACTCACCCCACAGCTTGGGCGGCGACCACGCTAGGTCTATGCCACGCCCTCACTTGTGGGTGGCTGCTGACACCCTTGCAGTTGACGGAGTGTTTCTTCAGTACTTTAATGTCACCCCTCCCATGTAAGCTTCCCCCACCAAACTCTCTACCCCCACCACCCTTCATCCAACCCTCTAAACAATGCAACGATATACTGTCAACAATACCACACTAGTTAACAATAAAACAATAGTCTTCAAGAACCTCGTTCCATTTGGGCAGACAGTAAGACAGTAAGACAGAGAGACAGACAGAGAGACAGAGAGACAGACAGACAGACAGACAGAGAGACAGACAGAAAGACACTTGTTGATTACCCTATAACTAAATGCTGTCCATGTATCTTCTAATCATAAAATCAGTAACTGTGAGAAAGACAGAACGCTATAAAGACATCCTGTCATCAGTCCGTGAGGTCACGTGATTGCTATATACAACGGAGCAGGCTAATTAAAGTAGTGGTTCACGGAATAAGTTGACTAATTAAAGCAGTTGTCCAGAATGAATGTCCTGATCTCATCAGCACTTGAATAGCAGCAACTTCTGTGTTTAGACCTATGGGACCGTTACTATGGCTACCCGTGACCAACAAAGAACATGATATGAGCAGCCCTAGGCTACACACGCATCTCATCATCATCATTACCATCCTCCCTCATCATCATCATCATCATCATTACCATCCTCCCTCATCATCATCATCATCATCATCATCATCATCATTACCATCGTCCCTCATCATCATCATCATCATCATCATCATCATTATCGTCATCATCATAATCATCATCATCACCATCATCATCATTATCATCATCATCCTCCCTCATCATCATCCCCATCATCATCATCATCAGCTTTCCTTAAATCCCAGTTTAACCAGGGTCGGGATACGAATAGACTTTCTCTTATCCATTCGTTGAAGTTTTGTGGCAATTTCTGGAGCCTAGGCGCTCACCAACCGAATGCCCTTTCTGACGTTGGTATGGATCTTAGTGCTTTAGTCGCCTTCTACGACACGTGCAGTCACCGGTTTGTCAAATTCTTCAAACGAACCGGACACAACACGGGAAAAATCAGTTCAGATCATCGATACTATTTAATATATTACCATTCGCTAGAGCAGTAGATTCAGCCTCCACTTCTAGGCCACGCCTCCTTACAGATAGACTACGCCTCCCAGCCTGCGCCCTGCAGTAGCCCAGCCTACACAGCAGCACGAGCACGATGATTGACGTGAGCGCTAGAGCTATAGACACGCCCACAACCACATACGTCATAGCTCTGTGACGTGTGATGACGTCACTTAGATTAGCGTCCTCTCGTGGTTTATGTTGCATGAGATGGTTTAGATCCACGCAAAACCCAAGAACCCTATATTAATCCTAGCTGAATCCTACATGGGCCCTGTTGTTACACTAGCATCAACTCTATAAATAAATAAAAGGTTTTAAGGTGAAATGATCAACCATGTTGAATTGTGGTTAAAGTGGGAATTGAGAGCTAGGGGAAAAGTTAGAATTTTTCGGGCCCACATGTAATGTTGTATCTACAGGTCTCCTAGTTTCCAATATGGGCCCGAATTATCTGGAATTGAATCAGAGGAAAGCACCTCAGAAAAAACGAGAGCTAGAGGAACGCAGTTTTATTTCGTTCCCCTCGACTTTTTCGACATGGTTGATATCGTATCACTTTTATTACCACATGTTAAAACCGTTAGGCAATTTAACCCATCTACTGTGTGGCCACTAGCCAGTCCGGTGAATGTCCGAGATTTTACATTACACATTATATTAACTATTAGCACAGTCTAAGCGGTGCTACACTAGCACATTATATTAACTATTAGCACAGTCTAAGCGGTGCTACACTAGCACATTATATTAACTATTAGCACAGTCTAAGCGGTGCTACACTAGCACATTATATTAACTATTAGCACAGTCTAAGCGGTGCTACACTAGCACATTATATTAACTATTAGCACAGTCTAAGCGGTGCTACACTAGCACATTATATTAACTATTAGCACAGTCTAAGCGGTGCTACACTAGCACATTATATTAACTATTAGCACATTGTCTATAAGTCCGTGTATGTGTCACGTGATCAACCTCAGATAGACTAACTGCCGAGTCTTGATCAAGCTATCCAGTGTTCTACAGCTCTCTCTGTCTCTCTCTCTATCTATCAATCTCCTTCTGTCTCTGTATATCTCTCTCTCTCTCTCTCTCTTCACTGGCTCGAGCCAGTGGCGAAGTCGGTAAGAAACTCGACCGCGGATCAGTGTGCGGGATTCAAATCCTGGGCTCGCCCGTCACTGACATCGCTTTCGAGTGAGGAAAATGACGTTAACCTTAGCTTTACTTGCTTTTTTCTCTCCCTTTCACTCTGTTACCCTCTCTCTCTCCGTCTCTCTCTCTCTCTCTATGTCTTTCTCTCTCTCTGTCACTGTCTCTCTCTCTCTCTCTCTCTCTCTCTCTCTCTCTCTCTCTCTCGTATAGCTTGAAGGCCTGGATTAGATTGGTTCATAAAACTAATCCATGCAACAGATCTCAACAGGACTACATAGCGAGTACGTGTGCTGCTTTCAGTGGTATACTGCTATGATTGGTGTGAGTGAGTGATGCGAGTGATGTACGTGAGTGATGTAAGTGATGTAAGTGAGTGATGTGAGTGATGTGAGTAATGTAAGTGAGTGATATAAGTGGTGCAAGTGAGTGATGTAAGTGAGTGATGTAAGTGAAGTAATGATGTGATTTAAGTGAGTAAGACTTCGAGTCTAATAAAACATCAGTAGTTTAATTGTTCTCATTACAAACGCACATGTTAACACAAACCACTCAGTAGACAGAAGCTGCAATGATTAGTAAAACCTTTACAATGAGCCTGTGACGTCACAGGTTTATATCTATAATTATCATAGGTTGAGAAATATCAGGCACAACAGGTACAACATATCATAGGCACAGGCACAACATATCATAGGCACAAAGTATCATAGGCACAGGCACAACATATCAAAGGCACAACATATCATAGACACAGGCACAACATATCATAGGTACAACATATCATAGGCACAGGCACAACATATCATAGGCACAGGCAAAACATATCATAGGCACAGGCAAAACATATAGGCACAGGCAAAACATCGCAGTTACAGGCACAAAATGTCACAGGCATCGACACAAGATATCGTAGAGAAATATCGGGTAACTCATATAAAAGTAAACTTGAAGATCATTTCTACAATTTTCTTCTTAAAAACATTTGATTTATCTTACCTCTCTCTCACTTTCATTTCTCTCTTTATCTCTCACTTATTTTCAGTCACTCTCCCATATGGAATGGAAACAAAACGCATTCACAACAGGTTACAACTCTTACATAAAATCCTCACATTACAGGTTACCAACTCTTATATAAAATCCTCACAGTAAAGGTTACCAACTCTTACATAAAATCCTCACAGTAAAGGTTACCAACTCTTATATAAAATCCTCACAGTAAAGGTTACCAACTCTTATATAAAATCCTCACAGTAAAGGTTACCAACTCATACATAAAATCCTCACAGTACATGTTACCAACTCTTACATAAAATCCTCACAGTACATGTTACCAACTCTTACATAAAATCCTCACAGTACAGGTTACCAACTCTTACATAAAATCCTCACAGTACATGTTACCAACTCTTACATAAAATCCTCACAGTACAGGTTACCAACTCTTACATAAAATCCTCACAGATGAAATCAGGGCTGCATAGAGTAAATACAAGCTGATGAAAAATAAAGCAGAGAATTGAAGAAGTGCGCAGATCTCAGAGAAAGCTGAAAATAAAGTTAATCTACTATTAAATGCTCCTTCTAAACGAAATTCTGTTTACATTTTGTAGAAATGCCTTGACCATTTACTCAAAAGAATTCTTTAACCAAATTTGTTTCGCACATTAGGCGTCGAAATTCCTCTTGTATAAGGCCGGTTGAATTTTGCTAAAATATTTTGAGTTTTGAAGAATTTAGGAAATTTCGCTAGAGGGGGGTGTAATATCCCTCTCCCCAGATAATTGAGCCAAGCCAATCAATGCCTGACACTTTAAACACACTTCAACAACATATTGGTACTGTCTACGTGAATAGGAATTGAACACAAAGCTCTTACTTACAGCGATGCAATCAAAGTAAGTACACGCATTAAGACCTACGCTATATTTAAGTAAACACATTAAAATGAACATGTTACAATTACCAAAGCACATTAAAAGACACATGTTAAATTTTATGTGTAGACAGATTCATACGTACCAGAAAAATTTATGTCAACATATTAAAATGCAAATGCTAAATTTGTATAAAGAGTTAAAGACATTGAAATGCAAAATGCTAAATTAGCGTTGATACACGCTAAGTTAATTTACTGTATTGTCTGAGATGTGGCTCAGATTTAATTGATAACAAATTTACACAGACATGTATGGTCTCTACACTCAAGTACCCAATAGAAGGCACAATGCCTAAAGCAGTGAGGCACAGTGTCTAAAGCAATGAGGCACAGTGCCTAAAGCAGCGAGGCACAGTGCCTAAAGCAGCGAGGCACAGTGCCTAAAGCAGCGAGGCACAGTGCCTAAAGCAGCGAGGCACAGTGCCTAAAGCAGCGAGGCACAGTGCCTAAAGCAGCGAGGCACAGTGCCTAAAGCAGCGAGGCACAGTGCCTAAAGCAGCGAGGAACAGTGCCTAAAGCAGCGAGGCACAGTGTCTAAAGCAATGAGGCACAGTGCCTAAAGCAGCGAGGCACAGTGCCTAAAGCAGCGAGACACAGTGCCTAAAGCAGCGAGGCACAGTGTCTAAAGCAATGAGGCACAGTGCCTAAAGCAGCGAGGCACAGTGCCTAAAGCAGCGAGGCACAGTGCCTAAAGATAAGACACTCATACACAGATACTGTACAATATTAATACCGTAGAATTTAGTTTATAAAATCTATAGACATTGTTATATGTATTTATATAAATACATCCTATATAGTATATATGCATAGATTTTTATACATGGACCAATGAAATAAAAGACACACACACACAGACACACACAAAAAAAATTGTCTGCATTCGTCTACACAGCTAATAGAAACAACCAAGACAAAATCTTTTAGAGAATGATTAAGCAGGGAATATGGACATCTCATTACTAGAATGTGATTGGCTGTGGCCTTCATGTATCTGCACTGCTGATTGGCCAGTGATGTGTGAAGACTTGTGTACTGAAGCAGCAGATTGGTTGACAGATACACTGGACACAGGTTGTGATTGGTTGTCTATATTGAGCACAGGAACAGTCTGGTGCCCTGTTAGCATGTTTCTATCACTGGTAGAGAGAGGCAGTGAAGCAGTGTGCAGACTCACTGTAGATATGTTGCCACGCCCCCCACTTCTTCTTTCTCTCACTGCCTCCCTCTCTCTTTCCTCTCTCTCTCTCTCCTCCTTATCCTGAAAATACAACAAACACAAAATTGAGAATTTTAAAATGTTGAGAAAATAGTGTGTGAGGTAAATATCTTTAAATCTCATGATGGGTTCAAGTGGAGGCAGCTGGATGTGTGTTGGAATGTATTCCAACACACATCCAGCTGCCTCCACTGCAGTAAAAGGGCTCCTATCATGTCTATCACAATGTTGCGTCTCTATCAAACAGGTGTGCTTCAACAAGAGAGAGAGAGAGAGAGATAGAGAGAGAGAAAGAGAGAGAGAGATAGAGAGAGAGACAGAGAGAGATAGAGAGAGACAGAGAGAGAGAGATAGAGACAGAGAGAGATATAGACAGAGACAGAGAGAGAGAGAGAGAGAGAGTTGAGACCTCTAGTTGTTGTCTGTTGAACTCGTCCAGTGCGTACTGGTACTTGGGTGAAGTGATACCAAACAACCAGGCGAGCCTCTCTCCACACCCATCAGCAGCTGTATCAATCAATCAATCGATCAATCAATCAATTAATCGATCAATCAATCAATCAAGAGATAGCATGATTGATTGATTGATAGAAAAACATATTGATCGATAAATAGACTGACTGATTGAGAGCCAGATTGACTGATTGATTGCTAGACAGACAGACAGACAGTTAATTGACTGATTGTTAGACAGATAGATTAATTGATTGATACACAGATTGGCTGATTGACAGACTGAATGATTGATTGATAGACAGATCAATTGTTTGATAGATTGATTGATTGATTGATTACCCGAGAACGTTCTAACAGCAGCTGTCTGCATGTAATACCACATCCATGGTAACCATGGTAACGACTTCTGTCAACATCAATAAATCAAATCAATCAATCAATCAATTAATCTAAAAGTAAGCAGTTGGGCTAACTGAATCTACTTTTAACAACCAGTCAGTCAAATGATATCACAGGCAGATATAATTCTATTTTAATCGAGACGACACTTACAGGCACAGTTGTACTGTGCAAACTGAATGAGCCACATTGTCTGTCACCGACCTAAGTTACATGCAATAATGAATGGCCATTAATTAATGACAAGAAGAGACACTCAGATTGACAATCTAGGAATTTCTAGAAGTTTTTAGGAATTCTAAACATTTATAGCATATACAATACACGTACAGAAGATCAGGTTAATGAGTAACCTCTAGCATATATCTAAAGACCCCCAAACCTTGGACAGGAAGTTCTATATGTCAGTAGTGACAATATTTGCATTATATATAACTAATATTTATATTTATAGTTAATATTTATTTTTAGACACTCTTATTATCAGTCAATTGTTTAAGAGAAATATCAAGGCAAAGATTCCTATGTAAAGCCACTGGATTGCTCCATAACAAGCACACTGTATCTGCAGTAGTCAGCTCCTTCAAGCCATGCAACTTTTAGTTGCACTCTTCTTTCATTGAATGACAGAAGACTGACGCCGAACAAAATTTAAAATTTCCCAAGAAAGATAAAACATGGTTACAGGATCGACTTTGGCCGTTGTCTGGCTGTACACACAGTCTTCTTCCTCATCCGTTGAGTATTCCTCTATCACTCCATCGCTGAAGTGAAGCAGTCTACGTGGAGTTCTACCGCTCTGCGCACCTGTCCCCCCAGGCTGCACTGTCGTTAATGTTACAGTGGATGACTGAAACAATCAATAAAGACCAATTTACGAAGTCTGCAGAAGAGGAGTAGATAAAAATGAGGTTTAAGTTTTCATGGTTTATAGAAGTACCAACTTGCTCTTATTAGAAACGAAAGAACATTCGTAATTAGGAAAATTCTAGAGGATTGATTAATGACTATACAAAAAAATTATCTGTCATAATTCCGGATTATCACAACATTGGGGGCGTCACAGTTGTAATGCATATAGTCAAAAGTCCTAGAAAATATATTAAGGGTTTATCACTATTGAAATTATACCGCAAGTATTGAAACAAACAAGTTTTAGAGACTTATCATAATTATGTAATTAAATAAAGGCAGGCACTGACAATGCTACAAAGGTCGCAATTAAGTTTATGACATAAAACAAGGTTAAGGTTGCACTTACCGTTGTCGACAAACGATCCATTGCCTGCAAATCAGTTCTTTATTAGAGCACTGTTTATCAGTCGTTTCTAGGCGAAATCTTAAACACTAAAATTTGTCAAATGTGAGCATCAATCACCTAATTAACTCAGTTGTTGCTGCTGTCGCACCTGATTATTTCTTTGTTTATTCCTAAGGCCTATCACCTTTTGTTTACATTTCTTTGAACGGCGACAGCGCTACCAAGGGCCAGTAACAAAATGACACTGATTACAAGTTACAAATGAAAATATTATCTGATTTTTTTAAAGCGGCAAAAAAGAGTAAACACGCACTACAGTGAAATGATCATTATAGTAAAATAATTTCTATAAACATCTAACTTTTATTCATGAATGATAGCAAAATTCGGAAAAACTTATGAAGAAATTCGTGTGGTTGATATCTACAAAATTACAGTCTGGCTATTAATTTGAAGACATTCCATGCTCAATAGGTTACGTTACTTAAATTCATCTCTAGGTATGTATGCAGTATAAAAGTTAAATGCATTTAAAGAATCCATATAGTCAGGGGAGGATCTAGGAATTTTTAACGGGGTCCCGAAACTGTTTGGAGTGTCCAAATATTTTTGATTATGTATAAGTCCATGTCTCCTCCTGCACAAAGTTCACTTTGTTTACTTACACGCTGTAGCTTGCTTAATCTTGTACGTATACATATTTACACAGATCACAACATATAAATAAAAATACATTTTATCGGCGGGTCTAAGGGGGAGGCGGGCCCCTGGTCCCCTCTGGCTCCGCCACTGTAGGCCTATATATATATAACATGCATGACCAGAGCTGCCGAAATCTATCACCTTGAATGCCGCATGCCAAACCATTAGATAGGCAGTTTAGTCAACAATCCTTGCTAGCTGTCTTCTGAATGTCCGAGATTATACTCTCTGAGCAGCTCAACGGGGCATTGATCCGATGACCTCGGGACCAATCAACCTATAACCACTCATACACACTGAGCTATTTGGATATTCTCGAGCTATTTAAGTATTCCACACGTAGAATACTTAAATATCTAAAATAGCTATAGACTATAGAATGTCTAAATAGAATGCAAACCTTATTGTTGGCTGGCCACTCTAATTTGGAGGCATCAATTTCTCAGTAGGTAGGGGCCTACTCTTTCAAAATGTTGCACTTACGTTTTGTTGCGAGTGGGTCTAGGTGGGCAAAGAATTCTGTGAAAAGGGTATCATACCCTGCCTCTGTGCTCATTTCTAATTCCTTTACAGCAGAAATAATTCAGTCCGTGCAGATGAACGCATTTAGCCTTGTTTTGAAGAAAAATGATTGCACTTCAACATATCATGAGCAGAAAATACATGTGACGTATTCTCTATATTTTAACTTTAATTGGAAACATTATACGCTGTATGTAAAATGCCTGACTTCTTATACTGGAATTTTTTTTATATAACACCACATGATCATATTCGAAAATCTATAACTTTCTTATTTTTGAAGATATTCAAACGAAATTTCTCTGTGTTTGGAAGAATTGACTGCTTGTCAAGTACTGTAAATTATAACAAAATCGTCAACTCGTTAAGCCTTTATTGCTAAAAACAATTTGGGGTATCAATTATAAGAGGCACGGTGTATATGCATATAGATAATCAAGATATAGATATGAAAACATAACAGGCTGCATGCAGGACCTAATACGTGTATAATTAAACGTTTCTCTTTTTAAAATAGTTACTGAGATGCACAGAGTAAATCAGAGAAAAATATAGCCTACATGTTGAACTAAATTAAAATGTTGTGTAAAAAGTAAAGAAGACTTTGCAAATACGTGCATTAGTTTAACATTGACATAATCAACTAACTTACCACTAAAATAAAACCACTCGCTAATATTGCTACACTACAGGGTCTACCAAAAACAAATACAACAAAAGCATTGATTTAAAAACATGCACACATAGCACAGGCTAACGTTCTATAATAAATTAAGATAAAGCCAGCATTACAAATTACAAGATTTAACTAACGTTAAGCTTCTGAATTGAGATTTGACAGCTCAGTCTGGCACAGATAGAGGAATATTATAAAATCTCTGCATAGCTTGATCTGTGAGCTTATATGAAAATTTTACATGCATGCTGATTGCTGGTCTAACATATGTAACTGTGAAGTTCATCGGACAAGACGAAGAGTTACCCGTAGTACACAGCTATACTTAAAACTGCTTAAACTGTCTTCAATAAACTTACCTTATTGAAGGCGGTCAACTAAATTCAAACAAAGCTCTCAATTAATTAAGCTCACAACGAGTACTACTATTGGTATAGATAGATCTACATGATGAATATGTCATCGTCACATGTATGAGTCATCGTCACATGTATGAGTCATCGTCACGTGTATGAGTCATCGTCACGTGTATGAGTCATCGTCACATGTATAGTCATCGTCACATAATGATTTATACTGGTGCCTATGCAAAGCTAACGAAACGAAACAGTTTTTGCAGTCTTCAATACGAAAGTAGTGACACGAAAAACAGTTTAACGTCTGCTGACCACGAGTCCTCGATGTTATCATGGAGATCTGCTAGACCGGCACAATGCAGCAAATCTGATCCATCAGACACAACTACACCAATAATAACAACAACAACTATAGCCCTTCACCGGACACAGACATCAACAGAGTTCCCCTAAAAACAATGGTAACGCTGTATGAAGAGCTGCCCTATAAACAATGGTAACGCTGTATGATAAATTTTACGAGAAATCATAGAGCTGAGCAATAAAGTTCATGAGAGATTATCATAAAACTCTAAAGTTAATCTGTAATCAACTTGACCTTCAATTAAAAGCATCTAACACTACAAGTAAAAGAGAAGAAGCAAACAGAATGTTAGAGCAAGGAATAACAGGTTTTAGACATTTAGCTGACTAAATCCGCGCACAGCAAAGCCTCGAATAAAAAAACATGAACTTATAAAACCACGCTGTGCTACATGGATGGAGAACCCCGGACATAATGAAGCAGCATGAACTTAAAAAACCACGCTGTGCTACATGGGTGGAGGACCCCGGACATAACGAAGAAGGATGAACTTATAGAACCAAGCTGTGCTACATGGGTGGAGGACCCCGGACATAATGAAGCAGCGGATGTATTGAGAAGGTCAGGTGTTCTGGGCGGTTATTCGTTAAAAACAAACAAAACAAATAGAGCAGGCCAATCACAAGCGTCCACACAAATCCCATTTCAAACAGCATGCTACAGTAATTCTGATTGGTGAAATGTTTGGAATGCGGCATTGCTCTTCTGAGGAATGGATTAAGTGGAGCTGCTGGAGACAGTTTGGATGTTGTTGGGACTTGAGGGTTCCTGAAGTCCTTCAGTCTCTCCAGGCAGGTGGATTTAACACCACTCGTGGGATTAGCTGCATCCGGTCTGACTGGAAAATCCTGGTCGTTATGTTTACACAGACTTTGAGCTTTCTCTGGATTCTCACAGGACATATATTCCTCTAGATCTTCACTATGATACCTTCCAGCACTTTCTGTTCCACTAGAGATAGGTTTTATCATAGGCCTGTGGCTGTCTTTGTCTACACGACTGTATTGTCCTGTGCCTCTTTCTGTTTCACTATCTCTTACTCTAATAGTAGGTTTAACTTTGTTTATCTTATTACTCATTTGTCTCTCTCTAATTACGCGTCTGTCATCTTCGTTGTCTGTGTGCTCGTCACTGACACTGGACCTCTCGTCCTCCGCTCTTCTATGTTTACTTCTTGCTTTCTTCTTCCTTCTTCTCTCACAGCAGCGTTCTGCATGAGCTACAGCAGCTGTATCCTCAGCCCAGCTGCTAGTATCAGCTGCTGTAGCTATGTCCTCAGCCCAGCTGCTAGTATCAGCTGCTGAAGCTGTGTCCTCAGCCCAGCAGCTAGCATCAGCTGCTGCAGCTGTGTCATCAGCTGATTCAGTTGATGATACAATTGCAGGATCAGCTGATGATTCAGCTGCAGGATTAGCTGATGATTCTGTTGGATCAGCTGACGATTCAGCTGTTAGATTTGTAACTGGTGACTCTGTAACTGGTTCAGCTACTGGCTCAGTAGCTGGTTCAGCTGTTGGATCAGCTGATGACACATCAATAGAAGCTGTTTGGCTAAGTGCACAGCCAGCAACAGAGCTGCCCCAGGCGACGTCATGGTTGACGGGAGCACCGGAGGAGTTCTCTGTTGTTCCCTCATCGTCCACTATAAACTCCACCGAGGAGGAGAGAGTTAGCGTCCTATCAACATCTGAATCCGAGGACCAATCATGACGTGGCACTATCTGATTGGTTGAATTAAATGAGCTCGCATGACATGGCACTTGCTGATTGATTGAACCAATTGAGTCATAACGATACGGCACTTCCAGATTTGACGAATACACTGAATCATTACAATTTGGCAGAATCTGATTGGCTGGTTCAAATGTGTCGTAAATATCTGACGCTCTTTGATGGGATGAGACTTTAGCATTTCGAGAACTTTGAGACGATGCTTGATAATCTTCGAAACTACTTTCTGCAAATGTAACAGATGCACCAGCAGGATCTGAAGCTGTCGCAGCTGTAGTAGCAGCAGCTGAAGTAGCAGCAGCTGAAGTAGCAGCAGCCGAAGTAGCAGCTGTGGCAGGTTTCAAAAGTGATTCTAGAGATTGCCATCTTTTTATGAGATCTGAACAGCAACAAACATACAACACATATACAACAAACACGCAACAATCATACAACAAGCATACAACAAACGTAAAACAAACATACAACAAGCATACAATAAGCATACAACAAACGTACAACAAACATACAACAAGCGTACAACAAGCGTACAACAAGCGTACAACAAGCTTACAACAAGCTTACAACAAGCGTACAACAAGCATTAGAAATCGTAGACCTGTTAACACGCAGATATTTAAGTGAAAGCTAAAACGATGAGAAATGAATAAGTATGTACTGCAGGTCTGCAGAGATAAATGACTTACCCTGCAGCGCTGCAGTCTGCGAGATGATGTAGGAGGAGTCAGAATGAGGTAGGAGGAGTCTGTTTGAGAGTGGGTGTGGCAGAAAGCTTGACAGACAGCTGATACTTGATGCACAAGTTCTTAAAGCCTCACGACTCTGCACAGAGAAACATTTCCTCATTTAATTCAGAATATATTTAATCCATTGAGCCTCGTGGACCAGTGGCTTCAATGTATCACTGAAGATAACGATAAGTCTCTACGGCGTCGTGTGTTCCAATTCACACTTGAATCTTCTTAATTCACTGCTAACTCAAGCGAGATCAGGCCAAACCAACAACACAGGATTCGTAAGACTAACTTGAATTAACCTAAAGAATTATTGATGGATTAGTAGCTGTTGCTAAGTCCACTGATTTCAACAAACATAGATTCCAATAAAACGCTAAAACGATGAGTTTTTGGCATTGCATGCTTATTAAATCATTAATATTGCTACAACAACATTAACAGCTTCACCTCAGAGACAATTCAAATTCCAAATATCTTAGATAAGACACTCCGGTATATAGTACATACGAAATATTTAACACTTACAAATCTCCTGTAAGCAGCCATTCTCTGCCTGTCACTCATCCTTTGACCACGCCTCTGACCACGCCTCCCTAGCCTCTGTAGATTAGTCACCAGAGCACAGTGGGCGGCGCCTGAGCTCATTATGACGTCATTAAGATCTTCAAATGAAATGTTATCAAGTGCACTTCGGTTCATTAAGTGCACATTTTGGTAATTAAGTGCACTTAGATCATTGAGCATGTTGGAGTTGTGAGGGTGGTCAGAGAGTTCATTAGGGTCATCCAGTGCACTCATCAGGTCCTGATTGTTTTCATCCATGCTGCCCGGGTCACTGACCGACCAGTTGTCACTGAGGTCAAGGTCATGAGAGGCCTCGCTATTTGACCAATCAGCTTGCAGACACGTGTCGTCTAGGGCTTCCTCTTCATCAGAGTCTGAGGCACCGATAGACGTGTAGATGGGCTATACACATATACATACATACATACACACACACATCACACATACACACACAGACACGAGTCGTCTAGGGCTTCCTCTTCATCAGAGCCCGAGGCACTGATAGACGTGTAGATGGGCTATACACATACACATACACGCATATACATACATACATTACGGACAGTGAAATATCATCTATGATCATCATCCATCATGATATCTAGCACTTTTGGTTCAACATTTGTAATCATTTTTTGCCGATTTTAATCAACATTCGTGTTACCGATAGGTCATGTGAATGTCAGAGCTTGTACCCTCTGATCAGCTTGACCGTGATTTGATCCCATGGCCTAAGGAACAGACACTAAACATATCATGCCGTTATCTGACCCTCTACACATATAGCTATTGAAGTTTTTAAAATAATGATACCTGATAGGTGTCCCAGCTTGGTTGTGCATCAGAATCCTGTTCAGTGGATCCGTGTGTGCTGCCTACTGAGCTAGCATCATCATCATCATCATCATCATCATCTACGTGCTTCTTAGACCTGTGTGTGCTACCTACTGAGCTAGCGTCATCCTCATCATCGTGTGATGAAGTCCTGACTCTACCACACCTTAGTGAGGCACAGGTCAACTTTACGTTCGATGCCGCCATGTTCGGCCGATCTACTCTATTATCGCTTACCTCCGCCATGTTTGACCGGTCTACTCTATTATCACTCAGCGCTGAGTGACTCGACATATCTAATGTGAAATATTCGTTGTGATGAGAATTATTAACGATTTGTTCATCAGTAAGATCAATAACTTGTGTATCGGTGCTGCAAGATCTAGAGCTGTCAGCTTCACTGCTGATACAGCTGCTTGGTCGATTCTCACAGCACTTCCTTAAGCCGCTACAGCTGCTTGGTCGATTCTCACAGCACGTGTTTAAGCTGCTACAGCTGCTTGGTCGATTTTCACACCACTTGTTTAAGCTGCTACAGCTGTGACAGCCCTCACTGATTGAATACCTACTGTCAAGCTTATCATTGGCTGGTACTTCTTCTATGTATTTTGCACCTTCATCGTCATCATCATCATCTTCTTTATCGTCAGCGTCACAATCATGGTTATTATGTTGAGTTGCCAATGCTCCAACGTTACCACTGGTTTCATCAGTTTTATCATCATCTTCATTAAGACAACTATTTGTGGCTGCTGAACTTGCGTGGACACTTGTGAAAGAAAACTGTTCACAAGGGTAACTCTGTTTGTCGTCATCGCTAGAAGTGGTAACGATCTCATCTGTCAGCCAATCACAGTCAAAGCTGGGAGTCATGTGATAGTATTGACGAATCGCAGGCTTGCTAAATAAGTTCTCCTTACGTGGACCAATGGTGTCGTGATACGAAGAAGAACACAGCTTTCCATTGGCTAATTTGAAATCCTTTTGATCAATCCTATCAACAGCGGACTGTTTAAATCCAAGTGAACCAATAGCATCGCGTTGATCTGTTTTTTGTCCACCAATCAGACCATTAGTTACTGATGATGATGTCATAATTATAGATCAGTATTTACAGTAAGTCGAAAGTCAATTTATATACATGTATGATAATCCAATTGAGCTTCGAAATAGAACTTCAAAATTGGTATCGAAATTATACTAAAAACAATCAAACAGTCCATTATTAAATTAGTGTTTCAAATCGCATAATTAGAAATACAATCTTGTCCTTAATACAACACTGATAACAATCTTAACGGTTTAAACTTGAGGAATCTACGGTGATGGATATCATCGTAAATATTTATTTCACTTAGGTTTATTTACAAATCCTACAATTTAGTAACAACAACAACAATGGAATTAGAATACTACTGTCATCCATGACAACATTGAGCACTATGGTGCCCAATCCAATCCGATGAGCAGGGTTTGGGGTCCTAAAACGGTGCAAGCCAAAGTCCGGGAAGTCAGTCCAAAGAGGGGTAATATTGTGGAATGGAGGTTTACGTGTAGGGCTCAGTTCCTGTGCAGTGGAACAAGTATATTCAAGTACTATGTAGTAAATACTAAACTAGCCTGATTCTAATAAGGCTGTATGATATCACAAAACACATAAAGACGTGAACTCAGCTAAATGCACTGAGTCGATCTAAAGGCACACCTGTGCACAAGTGACTAATCATTTCCTGCCCTTCCTATCTCAACCCCTCTTCTAGTTCTAGGTTTGTAGGTTACCCCTTCCCAGCATGAACCCCCTCAAATCTACTGTAGAGCTGCTCGACAAACGCTTTCACTTATTTTCACCAGGTGGCGCGTTGATCTCTCTAACGAGTCCGTTAAATCAGTCAAATATTAAAAATGTTAAATTAGTTAAATCAGTGTAAGTCGATATCTTATCGGAAGCAATAAAATGCTTATCGTCAGCGATAATATCAGTGATGACGTCATTAACGAAGTAAGTGATGATGTCAATGATGACGTCAATGATGGCGTAAATGATGATGTCAGTGATTAGATGACGTCAGCGATCATGTCAGTAACGTAATAATAGTTAGCGACGTAACTCTTAACCATTATATGAAAAAATATCAACCCTCTTCGCAATTATTAAGGCAAACGATTGAAAGGCGAATGCGCTATCCAATGATCTATTCCTCGATATACTGAGCTTTCCTTGTTACTATCAATCAGTAGAAACACTATTAATCAGTACTCTCTCTTCAACAACCTAATAGTGATTGATTAAGGGGCGTGGCAGTAAGCCAGTGTAAACAATGACTGTAGACAATGGACAGGTGAGAGGCGCATTGTTAACACAGCGTTCTATGCCGTTCTAGGGAACTGAAAGTCATAATAGCTTTGTTTGTCTGTTCATGTCATTCCAATATAGGAGTGAGCGAAACGTCTCTGTCTGTCTGTCTGTCTGTCTGTCTGTCGTCTGTCTGTCTGTCTGTCTGTCTGTCTGTCTCTCTCTCTCTCTCTCTCTCTCTCTAAATAAATAAATAAATAAATATATATATATATATATATATATATATATATATATATATATATATGTACCTTGATCAATCAATACTGCTGCTAGGTATTTAAATGGCTGTAGCTGAGGTCCTGGGATCCAGTCCACGTGCAGTTGATCAGAGATTCACAGGACCTCTAGTACTGACAGCTGAGTAAAGTTAAACTGAATACTCCATATGTTAAACATTTCAACTAGTGCTAAGCTATCGGTTGACAACTCAATACCTCTAACTACTATTGTATTACTGTTGTAATCCAATCATTGTTTATACTCCAGACACAGTGCTCGATGTGGTCAAGGATGTCGATAACTCATTTTAAAGCTGACGGAAGAATCAGTCGACTAGATGATGCTTTATTTAATGTTTACGAGTGAGGACGTGTGAAGCAATGTTTAAGTAGAGATGCAGTGAGCTGCTTGTAGCACTTCAGTGTTATTATCATTATCAACAACATGCTAATGCACTTTTTTGAACGGGTTTTATTAACCGCATGATGATGATAAATTCACATAGTTCTAATCTTAACCACCATTCGTTTTTCTAATTTTTCTTCTCATTTTTTCGTTCTTAATCCTGAGGTGAATTGAAGCCTCGTGGGTTCGAATCCCGGCTGCGCTGATCTGAGAGTAAAATCTCGGACATTCACTGGAATGGTTATACGGAAAATGAACTAAATTGCCTTAAACGTTAGCGAGACTTTCCTTTAGCAAATTTCATCTACACTGTGAGTCATAAAAAAACATGTGCGCAGTATTTCATCGACAACTTTGACATTTGTGAACCGATTTTGAAAATTGTTTCAGAATTATAAAGTAGAAGAAAAGTATCAATCTTAAATCTAGTTTTTGTGACAATTCCGGTATATTTTAAACAATAACAGACGATTTTACAAACATACTCTTTCTTTGTTTAAATTTTAAAATGGTGTTTACTAAAGCAGATTAAGAGTTCACAAAAACTTGTACCTCTTAAAGAGTTGTGGCTCACATTGGTTGATTACCGAATTTTCAACAAAAAACTGGATTCTGGGAGGGCCAGATTGCTTATTAAAGAAATTACACCGAAAAGAAGAAAATACATAACGTGGACGAGTTGAAACAACGCCTGGTGGACGTTTGGCAAGACATAAGCAATCTGTCATTGATAAAGCAATAGATGAGTGGCGCAAGCGGCTCCGAGCTTTTAGTCCAGCTAAAGGAGGGCACTTTGAGCATAATTAAGCTTTGACAGTTGACAGTAGCAGTATAATACTGCTTGTTTCGTTTTTTGTTAAGCCACGGATTTGTAAACATTCTGTAGCCATTGATTTACTTAAACTGAATATTTTCAGTCGCGCATATTTTCAAGCACTGCTTCAACGCAAAAATAATAATTAACAGAGTCACACGTTATTTTATAGCAAATGTGTTCCTGATTATACTTATGCAAAAATTTAAAAAATCGGTTCACTAATACCAAAGTTATGGGCGAAAGACTGCGCACATGTTTTTTTTGACTCACAGTGTATATATATTCAATATTTAAATGAATGTTATTTGAGAGTTTGTAAAATGACAAAAATGCGCCAAACTATTGACTAAATTCTACTATATTTTAAACCTATAATACGCTAATACGCTTTAAAATCACGTTTGTGACGGTAGCTAGAGTTTATAAGGCAGTATATCCAGTGTGATGTTACATAGACTCTAAAGCTACCTATAAGACACTTCACACGTTCCTATAAGAACACATTCCAGGTGCGCCAATGAGCTCTACAATGACCACAGGTACAGCCTGCTGCTGACTGGTGCAGTCCACGCCTATGTGAGTCCAAACACTGGCTAACAAGTGCTGATAAAACTGAGAGACCAGTAAATTTTCAAAAGACTACAGGTTAATATGAATAAAAGCTGATATAGCTAATGTTAACGTCGTTTTTCTCACACGAAAGCGATGTTAGTGAAGGGCGAGCCCAGGATTTGAACCCCGCACATACTGATCCGCGGTCGAATATCTTACCAACATCGCCACTGACTCCAGCCAGTAAAATAGGTTAATGTAAATAGACTAATTTATAATTTTATATCATAATATATATATAGGTCTACATTAGTCTAGTGCCAATAATTACAGGAGATTAATACATGTAGAAATATAAAACAATTCCGTGCAGAATGCAGATATATCTGATATACGGGTAATAATATTATAATAATCTCTGAAAATTTTTAAAGCGATATTATGGCCGGTGTCTGGTCATCGAGACCGCTTTACAGCTTCCTGGCAGGTTATTATTAATCTTTTCCGTAGTTAATCATATCGTTGCTATTTATAGCGCCAATCGGCAAGCTCCGATACAAGATTAACCTTCCGGCCATGGGCCCAAGGGCATATCCATTATTACTTGACTGACCTGGGCTTCGAACTCAGACCACTTGCATCTGAGGCGAACACTAAAACCGTTACGCCATATCCCCTCTCCGTAGAGTGAATGTTGGACATTACGACATATCTTCGTATTTAGCAGTGAAATCAACTCATTGAATAAATATTTATGAATATATATGTATGAACACTTTTAAATACAGACATGTACGTAACTATATGTACGGCATAATGTCGACATAAATGCAGTAACACGACTGAATCCCAGCCTATTGAGTCTCTCTTAGTGCACTGCCTACTGGCAGGGCCAAGGTATATAACGCCTCCACTCTTTTCTGTCTTCCGCTTTTCTTTTCATTTCCATATATGAGTGGGTCTTTAAATCATCTAACATACCTATTCTCGGTCTGCCTCAGCCTCTACTTATTTACATTCTACCATCTATGACCTCTTTTATGACTTACGATATTCCATTCTCTTTTTTGGGGGGGTCATGCTTATGACTTTGTGGGCCCCCTATGCAATCCTCAGCTTCGACTAACATTTACTGGGCAGGGGCGGCGTACCCTGAGAAAACAATCCTGCTTATTGAGCCTCTAGGGCATATATTTTCTGAAGTACTGTTAAACGGTGACGGTGATGTCGTTTACTATTGTAGAATTAAGCTGCTATACTTGCTATTAACTGCTTATTCTTCCTATTTAATAACTTTTTAAAAATGTAACTGTTACTCTAACACGGTATGTACGGTTGTACACTATAAAGCTTATTCTCGATTTGTAATTCAAGCCAATAATTATAATTATTATACATAGTTTGACTTTACTGGTCTACACAGCAGCTAGTGGTGGTTATAGTAAAGTGTATGAGTCCTGTATGACATAGGACTCTCCTAGCTCCAACCTCCATCAGCTGCTGCTAGCTGCGCTCAGCTGCTACTATAGCTGAGCTCAGCTGCTATTAGGTGAGCACAGCTGCTACTGAAGCTAAGCTCAGCTGCTGCTAGCTCAGTTCAGTGCTACTAGCTCAATTAGCTGTAGAAGCTCAGCTGCTACTATCTGAGCTCAGCTGCTACTAGCTCTATCATCTGTAAAAGCTCAGTCTCGACAGCTGCTACTAGCTCAGTCTCGACAGCTACTACTAGCTCAGTCTCGACAGCTGCTACTAGCTCAGTCTCGACAGCTGCTCTGCTGTAGAGACTCTATCACAGCTGGCGTACCACTAATGCAGCTGCTTTTCTAGAATTCTAAGCACTGCGCGACAACCTGATTGTGCTTGTTCGAAATTTTTATTCTTAATCTTTTCATGTTGGACATTAGCTTGTCAAATATATTTGAAATGACATCAATACATTTTACATTTTGCTCTTACTTTTCTAGTACAGTATAGGCCTCTATAGGCCCCAACGCTGCGTACTGATAGAGCCTAAAAATGCAAGGATTCTCTAAACGCTGTATTCTTGATCGTTGCATGAACACTGTTTAGATCTCACACATCAGAGCGAGCAATGTCACGATACATGGGCGAATTGTTTTATCATCGCATACGAGTGTAAATCTTGTAGGATGCTTAGACCTTTTGAGTTAATTGATCAGTCAATTAATTAATTAAGAATTGTATTAGCCTATCTACCAATGTTTTCAGTAATGATATTAATTTAGTTAGGCCTAGTGGTTGCTGAGAGGTTTTATACGCTATCGCAATGATTCATATCACGCTCTACCCCAGGCATCGTCTAGACGTCCAACTGATGTCGCTGCCAAGATTTCCTCGCTACCTCCCTGCAGCTGAATGATTGCTTTCTTCTAAAATAATCTGCTTTACTTAAAACACGTCTTAATGTATTAGATCTTGTGGTCGACCGGTAACATCCTTAACTCACCTACAGATTTCAACTGAGGTGGTCAGCTAGATAGGGTACTTTAGTGACCTCTCTGATGGCCGTAGTGAGCAAATTTTATTTTCTGTTTGATGCTACATATGTTGATTCAGACTTTGAACTGTTGATTTGGCTGCTTTCACAATTGTTTGTCAGTGTTTGAAGACTTTTAAATGTACCTATGTACTACCTCCCCATGCACACTTGAGCAAGTTTGTTCGTATGTGTGGGTATGTGTGTGCCTTTCTCACACTAGTCACATAGAGAAGACTATACTAGGACCTATAGGTCATAGAAGGACTATACTAGGACCTATAGGTCATACAACATGTGTTTCTTATGTTACAACAATACCGTGTGCGCGCATAATTGATTAAAGGCGGAACTGGTTGAAGAAAACATGGCGGCTCCTATCAGGTCATTAATGTGCGGGTGCTACGAAACACTTTTCTCACAATGTTAATTAACTAAACAGCGGGAACGAATTCCTACCGGTATGCATACTAAACGAGACATGCTAGTACTGGCTTTATGTGGGATCGAATAACCGGGGAATATATGACACTCTTTGTTCTCTCTCTCTCTCTCATTCTCTCTCTCTCTGTGTCTGTCTGTCACTATCTCTCTCTTTCTCTCTCCCTCTCCAGTACGCCACACGGCTTATTGTATGCGACTTTTCTCATTTAGGCTACTGTATTTCTGATGACCAAGAGGCTCTCAAACTCAGCCTACGCCAAATTAATTTCATAATTTCTATCAAAATGGGCAAATGCAGGCTAAACTAATTCTAGGCTACAGATATGGCCTTTAGTTCAGCAAATCTATATCTTATAAGGTAGTTTCCCATACCTTCATACATCGACTATAGTTAACTACAGTTAATTCGACGTCCCTGACATTGCCTTATGGCGAGGAACCGTGTACGTTAAATTCTTATTGATTGATTAATGGATGTAGGCTATAGTAGACTAGGTTTCGCTGGGTGCTTGGTTAACCGACATCACATTGGTTGTGTCATGTCACGTGCTTGGTTAACCGATAGCACATTGGATGTGTCATGTCACGCAACAGTCTATTTGCTCCTTTGACTCGGTTCTATTAGAGGATCACTGTGAATGGAAGAAAGAAAACTTTGTATTACTGAACGTTCAAGTCGTGACACAGACTTGATTGTGAGATGATATGACAGAAAGCAAAATAAACAATTATAACGTTGAGGCAATGATACCAGGGAACACAATCAAGCACTATGTTATAACAGAGCTCCGTGTTTAGCATTACGTCATCTCAATACCATAGCATGGCAGGCGCCAGTCAATCCCCCACATCAGAGTTATCAGGTTTTTATTAGATGTATTTTAGTCAACATTTAACAGTATAAGACAAAGTTTCAATAATTGCGTGAGACCTTAAGAATAATGCTAGTTCATCAATACTAGTTCATAATATTAGTTCAATACATATTAGGCGCTGAATCGATACAACAGCCACGGCTTTCACTTGATGCCCGTAAGGCGCTCTCCATCAAGACTTAGAGAGAGTCTATAACTTCTAGTCTTATAAGCGACCCAATGGTTGAATGTGGCAAGAAAAAGTGGAAAAGGCTACTAATAACTTACCTTAATGAGATTTCGTTATTGAATATTACGCAGTTACCAAATATAAGCAATATATAATTACACAATATATAATTCTAAATAATAATAGTCGATCAATCAATCTATAAATCAATAGAATAACCATATCAATCAATCAATCAATCAATCGATCAATCAAACAATCAATCGATCAATCAAACAATCAATGAAGTAATACAAAATTCACATAGACCTACAGATTCATCAGTGCACTTTACGGACTGAAGGAACGCTTGTAGAGCTGTTATAAACAGTAGGCCTAGGCCTACCTGTCAGGTGATGCTTTGTACCTACAAATCAATCAATATTTAAAGCAGCAGCTTTACATTAATCAATACAATACACAATAGATTCGATACAGTTAACGTCTGAGAGTGGGAAGTCTTGAGGAGGGGGGGGGGGGAGCAGCTCACCCCTTTAGTAGATAACCTCTCACGACCTATCCAGTGACCCAGGCTGGATTGTAAGACATCGGTCCTGTGAACTTATCTTAAGAACCACATAACAATATAATAGAACGAATTGCACAGTCTCGTATGACATTTAATTTACAGAATCGCAGACTTGAATATTTATATCCAGTAACTCAAGACACGTGTACAATTCACTGCACAGCCTATTAAAGTGTATGTAACTGCTCATATTAGGTGTTTCGGCGAATGATCGGCAGGTAGCTACACACGCGCGTGTCCAATAGCCTACTACGGCACGTAGGGTATTCGAGTTATTAGAGATGGTAGCTCGATTGAATCGATGGACTCATCCTAAAGACAATTTTTAGCTTAGAAGACTCTTAGTATCCTATAGGCCTAGTCCTACTGTAGATGTAGGCCTACTACTGAAAACAAAAATAAATTACCCGTAACTCGTTTAATTATATCAATTTCAGACAAAACCGAAGACAAAGCCGGAATTGTTCTTTTCCTCACTCCGCTGCAGTGGAAAGAATGACTTGATTATGCTAGCGTAGCTCAGAGCGAGTTATGAAATCGACTGCTCAATACAATTAGCCTCCACAATGCTAATAAATACTTGACGTCGCTTTGATCAACATTTCTCAGCCAGAGAGTTGAGTTGCTCTAGGAAACAACACGATGAAAGCATTGAACAGCCTCGAGGCGTTGTGCACCTGTCGTTAATGTAATCAATAGCCCAACAAACCTTAACGTTGTCTCCAATGTCTTCATGTCGTCGTTAAACGGAGGCCTACAAAGAAATATCTACTAATAGCACCTATTGAACTCTAGGCTATGTTATTCGTGGATAATATAGTCAGTTCTCATTTGAGTCTATAGGCCTAGACGAGGTCTGTAATACTTAGAATATTCTACATTTAAAAAGTAAAAAGCGTTCGTGAGACTAAGGGAAAGTTTATATGGGTAAAGATAGGCCTACGTCACTGACATCGCTTTCAAGTGAGGAAACTGACGTTAACATTATCTTTACCAAAGGCCTCGGAAAATCATCTCAAATCAATTAATGCAAATATTGAAGCAGATATTAACGTAAGTTTCATCAGTCGAAAGTGATATCAGCGACTGGCTATGGGCTATGGCGGAGAGGAATTAATGCATGGACCCTTCAATGTGACAGAGAAATAAATATATCGCCCATATGAAATTAGCAAACAGCTATTTGATCAAAATAGGTCTATATCTCAGCGCTTAATTGAACAATAACTTAAACGAGCAAATCTAGGCCTCCCGTTTAACATTCATTTATGGCTTACGAAGAGAAATAAATCAAAGACTAGCCTATCAATACAGGATTTCGACGAATAAATAAAGATTTATTAAAACTGACCCTAACGTCGTAAGTCGATCTATTTAATTTTCATTCTATTCTTAAAATAGGCCTAGAAATTCATTATCAATCGATCCGAATAACAAAATGAGCTGAATCTATTGAAAATAACAAAGTCCGATCAACGTTTGGTTGACTTTATTAAGCGGAAAACCCAAGAAAATCCACGAACAACAAAACATATTTAAATCAATCGCTAATTACTCAGAAATCAAATTTTATTGCATTAACACAATTAACATTTTAACCCAGTCTGCCGAAAGACAACTCGTTACAACAGATTAGGCTAGCGCAAAATTTAACTCTGCAATCAGCCGATCATTTAAATGACGTAGCCAACAGTGGCCTCACCACAAGTTTTCATACCATTTCAAACAGCTGAAATCACATATAGTTCAGGATAAATTAAGATTTTGAGGTGGTTTCTCGTTGCCTTCTTCACTGTCCGCGTCAGATGACTCCAGTGTTCTGTTGGTCATAGCACAAGTTCTGTTATTCGGCAGATATAGACCTACAGTAGGCCTAGGCCACATTCCCACTTTCCGCGGATAAAAATCTTGATACTGCTTATTCAAATGCTATATAGGTATATATATGTAACATAGTTATATGTCTTTCTCGTGTTTTACAAATGGGCAGGTCTACAGTATTCTACATATTTCTACTCTCGGGCTGTTTTCAAGCTCAGTTAAGAACACTCCATCGATTAACCTCTTCACAAAAGATTGTGCCTTATCAACACGGTGACCAAAACTATAATGTAGCGTCTGAGATGGTTTCACGTTGTCTTCCTCAATTATTGCTCAATCACCTCATACGACACGTGCAATTACGGTTGGTCTGTTCTTCGATGTCACGGCCACAACATGGAGTATAAATATATTTAAGAATACTAATTCAAAGACATGACTAGTAGAGTATTCAATGCTTTATTGATTAATTAGGCCTAGGCCTATTAACTAGATATTTGAAAGGCAAACAGAGCTTTAAATGAATGTCTAACGTCAGTATTGCAGGGGTTCAAAGTTCTCGACTTCTTCGCATCAAATTCGAGATTTCCTCTCTGTTCTCTGCTGATTAGTCGTAGCTCTTCAGTTAGTAACAACCTGCACCATTCAGAGATTTGTGGAGGTTTATATGTAGAGATTTAACCAGCTGTCGCAGTGGCATCATCGATCAAGTAGAAATCAAGAGAAACACTTCCACGATCAGATGAACCCAACAGTAGACTCTTGTAGAGGTGTGTCAGTCTGGAGGTCTTCATCAGGTTCTAGTTGATCCACAGTGACTCAAAGTTAGGAGAGGTCTGTTGTCTGCATGGGCTCATGAGCCGCAGCCAATAGGCCTACATGATATGCCTAGGCCTATACATGATATGCCTAGCTCTATACATGATATGCCTGTACATGATATGCCTAGGCCTGTACATGATATGCCTAGGCCTGTACATGATATGCCTAGGCCTACATGATATGCCTAGGCCTATACATGATATGCCTAGGCCTAGGCCTATACATGATATGCCTAGGCCTATACATGATATGCCTAGGCCTATACATGATATGCCTAGGCCTATACATGATATGCCTAGGCTATACATGATATGCCTAGGCCTATACATGATATGCCTAGGCCTATACATGATATGCCTAGGCCTATATATAATAGAACTAATCCACAGGCACAGTCACTGCAGCAGAGTCTTCATAACCTGTAGACCTTGATCCTCATCTTCATCAGAACCTGAGAAGTTTCGAGAAGATCTTCTTCCATTCAACATCAATGCGTCTACTCGACTTGACCTTCATTGCTTTGATGTTTAACGTAGGCCTACTAGACAAAGTCATTTTTATGAAGTTTATTCACAGCTCGGTACATCTAACGAAGTCTCGCGAGAAATTCTATGACTTAGAAGAGAAACAATTCACTGCTATAGAAACGTCAAACGACGATTACGTGCAGTTCGAAACTTAACGAGGCAACCACTGAGAGTTAAAACATCTAAAACCTGCTCAAGTTCTTGATTATATCATCACTGAAAGATTCCATTAAACTTGTTTAACATAAGCCACCTTTCCACATGCCTTTAAATATGAATTTAGAGCACGTAATTATAACTTTGCTCTACGTGTAGATTCATATTGAAATACATATCGTTTGACTCAGTATGGTTTATTTACCTAAATAAATATAGTTGAAAATACATATTATACGACAGTTCAAATGATATTTATTCTCGATCCACAAGCAAAAGATAGTATAACGTAATGTTTTAATCCGACATGGATATTATACGCATAAATATATAATCAAATACGAGCAACAGAATACCTAATAATTATAATAAGTTTGGGCGCAACACAGTTGATTTAAAACGTTTATTTAATGTCAAATACATCAATAATATAATCAGAACAAATTCTTCAATTGTCTCAGTTTAGTGGCATACACAAAACAATAGTTATGACGATTCTGTCAACAATATAATCAAACCTTCGCTTTCAATGGACGTGTCAGTAGCATATGAGCATAATACATCTAGACCTGCATCATCCTCTGATAGGAAAACTTAGGGCTCACATGAAACCACATGTGCAAGTTGTATAACAACTTGTTGCTTTATTTTAAGTTGTTTTACCTCCTCATAGATTATAATTAGACAGAAGAAGTACAATATTCTAGTTACGACCTAAGGGTCGACAGTCTGACATTTGTTAATACAGCCATTAATCTTCAGCATCGCTTTCTATTCTGTCCAGTTCAATGAATTCCATCTCTGCCTCTCCATCTGACCCAGAACCTTCTAGAAACTCTTCTCCTTCAGCTGCGTTAAGTGCACATGCACTACTAATGTCAACTGTGTTGAGTGCACGTGAACTTACATCAACTATATCGAGTGCAGGTGTACTTGTATCAACTGTGTCGAGTGCAGATGCACTTACATCAACTGTGTCGAGTGCAGGTGTACTTACATCAACTGTGTCGAGTGCAGGTGTACTTGTATCAATTGTAGCGAGTGTGTCGATTGCAGGTGTACTTACGTAAACTGAGTCAAGTGCAGAAATACTTGTATCACCTGTATCGAGTGCACGTGCACTTACATCAACTGTTTTGAGTGCACATATACTTGTATCAACCGTGTCGAGTGCATGTGCACATAGAACAGCTGCTGCACTTTCTCTTACCTCTTTATCATGAGTTATACCACTGGTGCTCATCTCAGCTGCTACACCAGCCTCTCCTAGCTGCTGTTCTACAGCTGCTATACCAGCCTCTCCCAACTGTTGTTCTACGGGACAGCTGCTGCTGGTCTCGCCAACTCTCACAGCTCTTTGTCGTCTCGTCCTGGCATGCCTGACTGGCTGCTCACAGCTGACTCGAGCTCTGCCTGACCTCAGCACACGCTGCTGTGGGGCAGCAGCTCCTGTAGAGCTGTGAGTGGAGCAGCTGTGACAGTCAGCTGACAGCTGTGCAGCAGCTGTGACATCAGCAGATGTGTCTATGCAATCCCCCGTATTTCCATCAACAGCTGATACATTGCTACCAGACACATCTCTATCAGCAGCTGTCACCTTGTTCACTTGTGTCATGCCTCCTAACATATGTTTCTTTGAACTCACTTCCGATGAAGCTCTGGACAGCGTCACTTCAGTCGACTGCTTAGTAGTCGATTCATCTCTTCTACACTCATAGCTTGTGATTTCCATCTCATTCTTCACTTCATCGCACTGTGCCATGCTATCAGACTGTACCATGCTATCAGACTGTACCATGCTATCAGACTGTACCATGCTATCAGACTGTACCATGCTATTAGACTGTACCATGCTATCAGACTGTACCATGCTATCAGACTGTACCATGCTATACGACTGTACCATTCTATCAGACAGTACTATGCCATCAGACAGTTCTGACGTCATATCTACGTTATCAACCGATGACTCAACCAGAGAGAGCGCCACCGAACTAAGCCCTACGTCACAGCGATCAGACGCCTCAGTTAGAGTTTTATTATCAACAACAACAACATCTACATCATCATCAGTCACAGAAAGCACATCAGCGTGCCGTTCTGTAGAGAGACCATGAGCAGACCCTGCTGATACCTCAGAGAGGCTGCCCCGCCCCTGGGCACTAGGGCTGACCAGCCCCTGGGCCTTGGGGCTGCCCCGCCCCTGGGCACTGGGGCTGACAGGCTTGCAGGCTGGCTGGTAGAATGGTAGAGAGTCGAGATCGACGTCAAGAAACTCTGCGGTACTAGGCTGGGCGGAGTGTTGAACCTGTGGCTCTGTCATTACTATAGAGCTGTCAGCTGATTGGCTGAACGGTTTAGTGAATTCAGCAGTGCTGTCTGCTGATTGGCTGAATGTCTTAGTGCTGTCTGATGATTGGCTGAATGTTTCAGTGAACTCAGCAGTGCTGTCTGATGATTGGCTGACTGTGAGAGTCAATCCAGTGCTATTAGCTGATTGGTCGAGAGTCTGAAGCCACGACCGAGTGGACGTCACCTCAAGGTCAGCGACATCTGGTGAAGGAAGAGACGTAGACAAGTCTGTACAAGTATCTCTGTTCTTATCCACACCCTCACCCTCTGAACATTGCTTCCTTACCAGCTCCTCACCCAGCTGCTGCTGCTGCTCACCCAGCCGCTGCTGCTGTTGCACACCCAGCTGCTGCTGCTGCTCACCCAGCTGCTGGTGCTCCTCACCCAGCCGCTGTAACAGATGCTTGACCTCTAGCTGCAGCTGTTCGCTGAGCTGGGAGTCGCTGAGCTGTTCCACCAGCACGACCTCTGACCTCTGCAGCTGCTGCAGCAGCTCACTCTCATCAGCACGTGAAGCCTCTTGTCCCACGTCCATCTCGTACTGTAGCCCCGCCTCCTGATTCTGTAGCCCCGCCTCCTGACTCTGTAGCCCCGCCTCCTGACTCTGTAGCCCCGCCTCCTGACTCTGTAGCCCTGCCTCCAGACTATGTAGCCCTGCCTCTTCACTCTTTAGTCCCGCCTCCTGACTCTGTAGTCCCGCCTCCTCACTCTGTAGCCCCGCCTCCTGACTGCTCAGCTCCTCCCATTGGTTATCTTGTAACACCTGAACTGTTGTTACAACTCTCTCACCTACAACTATACTGGTATCTAGTTTGTCACCTCTATTGTCTACCTCTGTACCGGTATCTAGCTGGCCACCACTATCTAGCTGACCACAGCTGTCCACCTCATTCATTATAATGTCACGTGGTGTCATATCAAAGAAGTCTGAAGCCTGAGCTCTGACAACCTTCACTATGCCTACACTGTCCCTATCTTCTGACTTTATCTTATCTGATTTTATCCTATCCTTATCTGTGTCTACAACCTCAGCTGACTTCAGCTTATCTATATTTCTATCCGTATCTACAATCTTATCTGACTTCTGCTTATCTAGATTCCTATCTACAATCTTATCTGACTTCATCTTATCTAGATACTTATCTACAATCTTATCTGACTTCATCTTATCTAGATACTTATCTACAACCTTATCTGACTCAAGTTTATCTAGATTCTTATCTGCAATCAAATCTCCAAGTACGACCAGTTTATCAGAACTCTTGGGATCAGCTCCACCAATGACCACCTGTGACTTGTCGTCCACCACTCTACCACCAGTAGGCCTGGTGATACCAGCTGACGACTGTTTCGTCACAGCGGCGTCTCTCTTGCTCGCTGAACTCTCGGTGCTCGATGTTGTCTTAACTCTAGCGACACTTGCTTTACTAGCGCGAGACTTACTATACCTCTGTATTACAATTACATCAACATGCCTCTGTATTACAATTACATTAAATGTCTCTGTATTACAAGACAATTACATTAAAATATCTCTGTATTACAATTACATCAACATGACTCTGTATTACAAGTCAATTACATCAAAATATCTCTGTATTACAATTACATCAACATGCCTCTGTATTACAAGTCAATTACATCAAATTACCTCTTAATTGACTCTATATTACAAGTCAATTACATCAAAATATCTCTGTATTACAATTACATTAAATGTCTCTGTACTACAAGACAATTACATCAAAATATCTCTGTATTACAATTACATCAACATGCCTCTGTATTACAAGTCAATTACATCAAAATATCTCTGTATTACAATGACATCAACATGCCTCTGTATTAATGAGAGAGATAGAGAGAGAGAGAGAGATAGAGAGAGACATACAAGGTAGGCAGTGTAGTGAGAGGTAGAGAGACAGAGAGACATACAAGGTAGGCAGTGTAGTGAGAGGGAGAGAGAGAGAGACAGAGACATACGAGGTAGGCAGTGTAGTGAGAGGTAGAGAGAGAGAGACAGAGAGACATACGAGGTAGGCAGTGTAGTAAGAGGTAGAGAGAGAGAGAGAGAGAGAGACATACGAGGTAGGCAGTGTAGTGAGAGGTTGAGAGAGAGAGACAGAGACATACGAGGTAGGCAGTGTAGTGAGAGTTAGAGAGGAAGTGTTCCTCAGCAGTGAACCTGTCTCCCATGAACTCTTCACACAGGCTGCAGTAGTATGCTGTGGCTGGAAATATAAACTCCTCCCCTACTCAACCATCAATCAATCAATCAATCAATCAATCAATCAATCAATCAACCAATCAATCAATCAAAATCATTTGCGAGCACTTAGCTTAATGGTAAACACGCTGTATTGAATATACTGAATAGCAAGTGTTGTGACATGGTAAGTCTTTAGAATGAGTGAGAGATGATATGTTAAGTAGTGTGATAGGCCCTATAGAAAGAGATGATATGTTAAGTAGTGTGATAGGCCCTATAGAAAGAGATGATATGTTAAGTAGTGTGATAGGCCCTATAGAAAGAGATGATATGTTAAGTAGTGTGATAGGCCCTATAGAAAGAGATGATATGTTAAGTAGTGTGATAGGCCCTATAGAAAGAGATGATATGTTAAGTAGTGTGATAGGCCCTATAGAAAGAGATGATATGTTAAGTAGTGTGATAGGCCCTATAGAAAGAGATGATATGTTAAGTAGTGTGATAGGCCCTATAGAAAGAGATGATATGTTAAGTAGTGTGATAGGCCCTATAGAAAGAGATGATATGTTAAGTAGTGTGATAGGTCCAATAGAAAGAGATGATATGTTAAGTAGTGTGATAGGCCCTATAGAAAGAGATGATATGTTAAGTAGTGTGATAGGCCCTATAGAAAGAGATATGTTAAATAGTGTGATAGGTCCAATAGAAAGAGATGATATGTTAAGTAGTGTGACATAGAAAGAGATTCAAACCTTTGGCCGCAGCTATCACAGTCTTAACGTTGCCACTGACAGTCTTGTTGTTGTTGTTGCTGGTCTTGCGTAGCTTCATCCACGGAGTCTGCACTCTATTCACCTTCTATAGTACAACACCATTCACATTAAATCAGTACACAAGTGCTACAGTACAACACCATTCACATTAAATCAGTACACAAGTAGTACAGTACAACACCATTCACATTAAATCAGTACACAAGTGGTACAGTACAACACCATTCACATTAAATAGTACAGAAGTGGTACAGTACAACACCATTCACATTAAATAGTACAGAAGTGGTACAGTACATCACCATTCACATTAAATCAGTACACAACTGGTACAGTACAACACAACTCACATTAAATCAGTACACAAGTGGTACAGTACAACACAACTCACATTATATCAGTACACAAGTGATACAGTACAACACAACTCACATTAAATCAGTAAACAAGTGGTACAGTACAACACAACTCACATTATATCAGTACACAAGTGATACAGTACAACACAACTCACATTAAATCAGTAAACAAGTGGTACAGTACAACACAACTCACATTATATCAGTACACAAGTGATACAGTACAACACAACTCACATTATATCAGTACACAAGTGGTACAGTACACAACATACAACATGCACTATAATTCACCGTTAATAAGTACAAAGTAAAAAGTAACATAGTAAGTACAATGCACAATAAATATATTACAATACAGTAAATGCAATGTCGTTAGCTCTGTAGGAGTATGCAGCTTAGACCTGCAATTTGCAGAACATTCTTGATAGAATATAGAAGAGAAAAGGACGAGGAAATTCAAAGAATAAGTAGTGAGTAGAGGAATGTGATAGAGAGACAGAGAGAGCGAGACAGAGATAGATATATCGACAGAGTGAGAGATATATATATATATATGTATATGTATATCTATATATATATATATATATATATATATATATATATATATATATATATATATATATATATATATATATACACACACACAGAGATGAAAGATATACCTGACTGTGTAGATCAGTGTGTAGATGTTTGAGCAGCAGACCTATCTTATCAAACTTCTCATCACATCTCTTGCACTCATACTCTCCCCTATCATAGCACTGGTAAACCTCCTCAGTGGCAACACCCCGCTGTCTAGACGACTCTGTCTGTCTGCCTGTATCTGTACTTGTCTGTCTAGATCTCACTTTGTCACTCAATGCTGACGAGGCAGTTTTCTCTTTGTTGCCTTGTTGTGTTAAGTTACCTCTATATCTGGTACCTGCACCCGATGAACTTTCATTTGTACTTGATGACCTCTGACCTGCACCTGATGACCTCTGACCTGCACCTGATGACCTCTGACCTGCACCTGATGACCTCTGATCTGTACCTGAAGACCTCATCTCTGTACCTGATGGCCTATCTCTTGAACCCGTTGACTTATCGCTTGCAGTGGACCTACCCTGTGCACTGGTTGACCTCTCGCGAGCACCTGATGACCTCTCACAGGTGCTCCTGGCACCCTGCTGACCTTGAGCAGTGTTCTCTATGCTGACCTCTGAAGGTCGTTCAGATTTTCTCTCAGTTGTATCAACAGCTGATCTCGCTCTCAACTCTTCACTAGCAGCTGTCTCAGCTGCCATCTTAGCTGTTGTCTCAGCTGCTGTCTTAGCTGTTGTCTCAGCTGTTGTCTTAGCTGTTGTCTCAGCTGCTGTCTTAGCTGTTGTCTTAGCTGTTGTCTCAGCTGTTGTCTCAGCTGCTGTCTCAGCTGCTGTATCAGCTGCTGCTGATTCAACAGCTCCTGATGACTTGACTATTTTTACTATCGACTCGTTTACTTTCTCACTTGACCCGACAGCAGTATCAGCTGTGTCAGCAGTTATCATAGCAGCAGCTGTAGGAGCAGTATCTGTCACAGCTGATACTTTCTCTTCTGCATTCACACTGTCAGCAGCATTTTCCTCCATATGAATGTCTACAGCAGCAGCAGCTGTCACTGCCTCGCTTACCTCAGCTGCACCCACGTCTCCACCAGCTGCTGCTGCTGCATCAGCAGTGGGCGTGGTTAATTCAGTCATGCCCACTGCTGCTTCTCTACCAAATATCAGATCACACGCTGCCGCTACGATCTCCTCGACGCTTGCTGTTGCTATAGATGTAGAATCATCAACGCTTGATGTTGTTATGGATATAGAATCATTAGTGCTTGATGCTGTTATGGATGCATCATTTTCTTTATCAGCTGGATCAATCACAGCTACACTATTACTACTCCTTGCACTCTCTCTCTTACTGCTTGAGTCTCTCTCTCTGTCGTCCTTAGCATCACTCTCTCTCTTTGTATCATTCTTACTCTCAATATGTCTGACTGTATCATTCAGTTTTTCTCTCTCTCTCTCATCTACATCACTGACTTTCTCCATGTCACTCTTTTTATGTGTGTCAGTCTTTCTCTCTGTCTCTCTGCTTGACTGTGTAACTACAGCCCTGTGTCTCTCCTTGTCTCCATCTCGTGATCTGTCTCCATATCTCACTGTATCACTCTTTCTCGCTGTATCTCTACCTTTCACGGTATCTATGCTTGTATTAGTCTTACTATCTTTAGTTGCACTTCTATCCTTCTCATTGTCTTTATTTATGTTACTGTTTCTCTCTGTCTCTTTGTTTCTTTCTTTGTGTGTATCCCTCTTGATATCAGTTTTTCTATCTGTATCTCTTCTTCTATCTCTCTCAGTATCCGTAACCATATCGTTCCCTTTACTTGGATATTTGCTTTTTTTCTCTGTCTCTCTACTTCTATCTTTGGAAGTATCTGTACCTTTGCTTCTCTCAACCTCTCGAAAAGTTTCAGGCCTCTCTCTTTCTCTAGGCCTATCTCTACTAATCCTTCGTACTCTATCTCTCTCTGCCTCAATCTCTCTATGTCTCTCTCCACTACCACGTCGTACTCTCTCTCTCTCTACCTCACTCTCTCTATCTCTATGTCTATCTCCACTACCACGTCGTACTCTATCTCTCTCTACCTCACTCTCTCTCTCTCTATATTTGACCCAGTCACTCTCCCTACTTCTTGACCTCCTGATCCCAGGAGATCTATAAGGCGACCTTGACCTACTTCTTAATCTCAACCTCTTTCTCGACCTTGACCTAGATCTTGTAGCCAGGGCTCTGTCTCTACTGTCTGATCGTCTATCTCCCTTCGCACTGCGTGGCTAACAACAACAACACCAGAAACAAAATCAACAACAATATTGTGAAAGAGCTGGGATTCACTGACCCATGGGTTCCACAGTGTGCAGCGCTCTACACAACAACATAATGATTTATAAGTTTAGTAACTTGATATGTGTAACATGACCTATGATATAAGATACTACCGTAGAGTGTAGAGTAGTGATGTGCTTAACGACTCATCTGTGAGAGCAGCATATAAACGACTCGCACAGCTCAATGAGCTGACTCTTTTGAGCTGCTCACCTGCACACTGCTCTCAACTGGTTCAAGCACTGACTACAGTAACTGCACTGAGCCTGTGTCTAATGCTCACTGTTCTCAACTGGTTGAGGCATTGACTACAGTAACTGCACTGAGCCTGTGTCTATGCTCACTGCTCTCAACTGGTTCATGCATTGAGTACAGTAAGTCAGTATCTGCTCTGAGCCTGTGTCTACACTCACTGCTCTCAACTGGTTCAGGCATTGACTACAGTAACAGTAACTGCACTGAGCCTGTGTCTATGCTCACTGCTCTCAACTGGTTCTTGCATTGACTACAGTAAGTCAGTATCTGCCCTGAGCCTGTGTCTATGGCCTACGTGACTTCTAGTGGTCTAGGTCCTCTAGTAATCTACTCCTTAAGTCAGCCAATGTTCCCAATTGGGCGAATTTCACGCACAATTGGGCTACTTATGAGGTAGTTTTGTTAAGTCGTTGGGTTAAAACTTTTTAGACATCTGGTAGCCCTGCATGATACGAGTTTTGTGGAATGAATGTACCCTGGACAAAAGACATACAATGAAACGATAGTCGGAGAAAACACCATTATATTAATATTAAAGTCACTGTGCAACTACTCTGAGGTTAATAACCTTAAATTTTTGCCACATCATCGAGGAAATGTGTACAACAAATTGCATACGCAGGTTTACATCGACTTCGCATCCCGAATGCACCATCAGCGATGGTTCAATTTCACAGTCGAACTCTCCCCATCTGAAACGGTTTTAATATGAAGCGCTTTTTATACACTACAGTCCATATGCATCTACTAATAATACATGTACATGCAGTTTATAATTCTTTGAGGAGGCAGCTGTCACCTGTAGCTAATAAAATAAAATATACCGCAGCCTGAGAGTGAGAACCTGCCAGTCCTAGATGGTTTGAAATGCAGGCCCATATAGGCCTGCATTTCAAACAATCCAGGACTGGTGGGTTTTTCTCTCAGATTGTTTGAAATGCAGGCCCATATAGGCCTGCATTTCAAACAATCTAGGACTGGCGGGTTCTCACTCTCAGGCTGCGGTATATTTTATTTTATTAGCTGCAGGTGACAGCTGCCGCCTCAAAGAATTATAAACTGCATGTACTCTTGAGTCACTGAAAATCTTTCTGACTTCAATTGCAGTAATTTCAAAGTAGTTTCTTTGTCTGGTTAATCTACAGTAATTTTATTTTAAAATAATTTCATTTTGTCTTTGTATAGTTTTGCAGGTACAATAGGCAAAATGCTTATAAATAAAAGCAAAAATATGCATAAATTTTAGCAAGATTGTGCTTAACGTCAATCTCCCCACTTATTAATTTAGGACTTCACCCCGGCTAATATATGTAGCTTATATGCATTCGAGCCGACAGCTGTTAGCTACCTAGGGGAGGCGATAGCTGTCAGCTACCTAAGGGAGGCGACAGCTGTCAGCTACCTAGGCGAGGCGACTGCTGTCAGCTCTAAGCAGCTAACTCACAGCTCTCATTTACAACCAGAGAGTGAGAGCCCACCATCCTAGATCGTTTGAAACATAGGCCTATTTAGGCCTGTTGCATGGCCTGGAGCTGCTGAGAGCAGCTCTTAGAGAGCACTGAGCTGTGAGTGAGAGCTGCACACTTCAAAGAGCAGCACTTAGTGAGTCGAAAGAGCAGTGAGCAAGCGGCCAACACTACAGTGTAGAGTAATATTCTCTCACAACATGTCAGATATAACCGGTCACTCAGGCTACAGGGGAAACACGAATAACGTGACCTATGATATACGATACTACAGTAGAGTAATAAAGAGAATTACAGTAGAGTAATAGGTAAATGATATTCAATGCAAGGCAACACTTGAGAGAGAGAGTAAGAATATACGCACAGAAACACCCAATCACGCAGAGTGTAGGAGAGAGAGGGAGAGATATAAAGAGGGAGTCAAGCAAGCATATTCACAGGTATAGAGAGTCAAGCAAGAATACTCACAGATCTTAGCCTCTCTCCTCTTCTCTCCACTATCTCACAGGAATCATCACATCTCAATCTCTTGCTGGGGGGTGAAGTCCCCAAGCCTCTGCCGAGGGGGGAGGGTGTACCTCTGTATCTACTTACACTGTGACTTAGATCACCCCTGCCTCTACCAGGAGACTGGGACAGCCTGAATCTGCATGGAGATGAGCCCAGCCTGCCTCTGCGTGGAGATGAGCCCAGCCTGCCCTGGAGCCTAGTGAGCAAGGGAGAACGTCCTCTATCACCCTGGTTTCTACCAGGAGAAAGGGAGAACACAAGAGAGGGGGAACGTCTCCTATCACCTCTATTTCTACCGGGGGAGAGGGAGAACACGAGAGAAGGGGAGCGTCTCCTATCACCCTGGTTTCTACTGGTGGAGCGAGAGTCGGGGGCATGAGTGCTGTTTTGAGAGGGGGGACGCTTGCAACCTCTCCTCATCGAGACAGAACGTCTTCTAGACCTGCCAGTGAGACTCTCATCAGAGTCAGACGAGATGACAAACTCCTCGTGATCTGTGCTCAGCCTCTCCTATCACCAATCAATCAATCAATCAATTAATCAGTCAATAAATCAGTCAATTGAATCAGTCAATAAATCAGTTTATCAATTCATCAACCACTACAATTGCAATCCAGTCTTTAATGCAATGCACACTCTCACTCATAATGTCTCTACTCCATCCACTCTATAGCAAACCTTGGACTCTACACTCTCACTCATAATCTCTCTACAACGTCCACTCTATAGCAAACCTTGGACTCTACACTCTCACTCATAATGTCTCTATAGCAAACCTTGGACTATACACCTTCACTCATAATCTCTCTACTCCATACACTCTATAGCAAACCTTGGACTCTACACTCTCACTCATAATCTCTCTACTCCATCCACTCTATAGCAAACCTTGGACTCTACACTCTCACTCATAATCTCTCTACTACATCCACTCTCTAGCAAACCTTGGGCTGCTGACTCTGGATCTTCAACAGGAACTGCTGTGTGCTTTTCTCCCACTCCGTGGTATCCCTGTCTTTTGGCTCAATCTGCTGAAGGGGAGGCGGGGGAGTATATTGCAGCCTCTCACCCCCCACCCTAGGGTCCCTCAGCATGAGCGGGGGTTCAGTGGGGAGGGGAGGTGGTCGATGCATAGGCATTCCTGCAAACATTCCAGGTGAAGGAAGGCGATGTGGAAGAACGGGATAGCCTGGCGGCATGATGAATCCACCCTGAGGTTGGAGAAATGGGGGTAGAGACCCCACTGAGTGCGGGGGGAAGCTCAGAATAGGCGGGGGTGGAAGAGTTAGCGGATATGTGTGCGAGACAATCGGCAGAGCCATCGACGCAGGCACGATGCTTGATGATGATGATGAGCTAATGCCAAAAGATTTATCGGCTGGTCGCTCGCCAGCATTACCCTTATTAACAGCACAGCTTCCACTCTCAGCGAAAGGGTCGTAGAGGTCGTCCTGTTTGCTAGGCCCCGCCTCTCTCTCAGTCGCTACCACTGATGACTTTTCTCCAGCTTTCACTACCGAGCCACCACCAACACTATCACCACCACTACCACCACCACCACCACCACCACCACGCAGAGCCTCCAGCTCCCGTCGCTTGATCTCCAGCTGCTCCAGCTGCAGCTGCTTCACCAGCAGCGCTCTCTGCTTCTCCAGCAGTCTCTCTCTCTTCTCCTTCTCCTCCTTTTCTTTCTTTAGTTTTTCATCTCGCTCCTTCGCTTTCTCCTGCATCATTTTCGACAGCTCAAAATCAAACCCGATGGATTTCAGTACATGAGCAACTGACGTATCAAATGATTTCTCACCGCTGTCTGTTGATTGGCCAGAAGATGACTTGATGGGAGGAGCCACAGATGGCCCAGTGCTCTGATTGGCCAAACTGACACCAGTAATAACCGCTGTATGTATGCCAGGGGCGTTGTTTGTATTGCCGGTGAGTGAGGAAGCCATTAAGCTGATGTTACGCAGCAACGTCTGTGCCACAGAGCTCTGTGCACTCAGTCTAGTGTAGGCGGAGTTAGACTTTAAGACCAGCCCACCTCCACTAACAGGAACCTCATCGCTGGTTCTAGCTCCACCCTCCTCACTCCTCCCACCCACAGGCTGCAGGCCTATCTGCCTCCATCCCCCAAGCTTGGAGAGAATCTCCCTGGTCTTCTGAGCCACCTCTCTTACTCTAGCCAGACTGCTGGCGTCATCTGTCAGCTCCACGTCCACAGGCTTGCACACAGAGCTATTTGAAGAACTGGGCTCAGCATCACGAGCAGGGGGATGATATCTGTCGTTATCCACGGTCACGCGTAGAGCATCTTTGTGCTGGTTGTCATAGAAACGTTTCTCCACCACCTTCCTCTCATCTGTATCACTAAACCTATCTCTCGGTTCTTCTCTCAGTCTCTGTCTCTCTCTGTCTCTGTGCCACTCTTCGTCATTGGCAAAGCGATCATATGAACCTCTTCTGATTGGAGGATAACGTCTTGTTTCTCTGGGTATTCCCCGCCCAGGTTCACCCAATGGTTCATCCTCATATCTTCGTCGACCTAGTTCCTGAGAAGGATACCTACCCCTGCCTCTATCAAACTCTCCCACATCATCCGATCTAAACCTGCCCTCACCCTCCTCCTCATAGAGCGGTGGAGGTGGGGGTGAAGGATCCCTCCACTCCCTGTCTCTTCTCCAGCCAGGCTCTGGTGAATGACCTCTGTAAGAACCTGGGCTGGGTGAATGACCTCGTCTGAATGAGTCAGGACCTGGGGATCGACCACCCCTATGAAAATCAGGACCGGGAGAATGTCTCCCTCTGTAAAAATCAACATCAGGTGAACGTCTGCCGCTATAGTAACTTGGACCAGGAGAATGTACACCCCTAAATGAATGAGGTCCGGGTGAGCCGCCACCCCTAAATGAATGAGGTCCGGGTGAGCCGCCACCCCTAAATGAATGAGGTCCGGGTGAGCCGCCACCCCTAAATGAATGAGGTCTGGGTGAGCCGCCACCCCTAAATGAATGAGGTCCGGGTGAGCCACCACCCCTACATAAACCTCTCCAATGAGCCCTCTGATCTTCTTCAGGGTTCACCCACGGTCCTCTGTTATATGCCATTCTAGCACCTAATAAACTCTAAATAAATGTCATCAACTTTCTTTAGCCATAAATGTTTCTGATGTTACAGCTAGATGATGAAACATCAACTGCAACAAAATACACAACTAGACTGAAAATACCATTTGTGACAACATTAAGTACTAGAAAGCCAAATTCAAAGCCAAGTAGCTAAATATTAAATAAGCCAAAAAACTGCTGAAAAAGTTGATTTGGCATTAATAACATGATGGTTTTGAAATAGATATATCATACACAGGTCATGCCAATATATGTCTTATATTTGTTACCTGTAACATTCCAGATTTGAAATTACGACATGGTGTAATACATAAGAATATGAGTATCGTATATATGTTATCAATGCACAAGGCTGTGAAAAGAGAGTAAATATCATAGTGCTGTTCATATTACGTACATTTTCAGTCATTTCTAATACGTTATTCCTAGCTGTAAATTGGACACCGGTAAAACTGATATAAAGTAATTTTTACACCACTACAATAAGCGTATTATAATCCCCGATCAAACTTAATTGGACAATTCCATTTTTTCTTAAAATTATTTAACGACACCGCATTTACAGCCTCCTTAAACAAGAAGTTTCATAATCCCACAAAACTAAAATTTCGCTTCCCATCGCAAGTTGATTAGCAACTAAATCCAAAGATTCTTTGGATCAAGAAGAGTCTTTAATCATCATAGAATTTTCTACAGTGTCTATAATATATTACATCCTATGCATATCTATGCATATGATATATCACTGTAGTAAAGTCTAGTCGTCCTAATGATGATGTTTTATAACTGCACCACAGTCTAACTTTTATTCCACACAGTGACAAAACATAAACATACGCCATGACAGTTCACAACACTGCTACCAGCTCCACGGCAGTAAAATGCTTTTCACCAAAAATCAGTTTTTATAAAGTGTTTCAGAGTAGAAACATATGTTTGTTTGTTCACATATCACACAGCATGAGAGTCAACATATTTCGAATAACATAAAGGTACAAAGTAAAACGCAAAGACAGGCACACTAATACATGCAAAAACCAGGTCATCAATGAGGGAGCATAACACCCTATCGAGTTGACCACCCGGATATTAATCACCCCGCTAACAAGCCTAAATCAAACTTTTAATCAAAATAAAAGAGTGAAAGTGTCAATCATAGAAGACTTTAAATTACAACAAAGCAGAAGTTGGATGCGAAAAAAAACATTTTTTTATTGTGACAAATTTTCCAATAAATACTGTTTAAATTCTCTAGACAAGATTGGTAGCAATTTGATGTTGCGCAATATTGGTGGAATTTTATTCCAGTCCGTACACGCCTCATTTACATAAGATTTTTTTATAGAATGTCACATTGGATTTTTTAAACAGATAGTTAGAGTCAAGCAGTCTAGCTGAATAATTATGGTTAGAGTGGTTGAGATCAAACATATTAGCCAATACTGTAGACTTAGGTAGATTACTGCTAATACATTTATGAATCAACTTGGCCATACAGTATTTATGCAATAGATGAACTGAATATCTTTGCTTAGTCATTTTTGTTGTACGTAGTTTTCGTTTTTCCTTCTTCATTCCATCGATATTATTAATCGTTACTTTAGACAATGCATAAAATGCAACTAGCGCGCATCAATTGCAACTAGCGTGAATTTAAGAATAAGCGTCTTACATTCTGGGGGTTTTATTCACCAATATTGCCAATACGTTCGGTCTTCCAAGGTGATCGCCCGTTCAAGTACTAATCGTGCCCGACGTTTCTTAACTTTGTTTATTAACGTGCGCTATAGCAAGTGCTCTAAAGTCTGCCGTATAGACGCCACTAATGTTGCGTCATTAGACGCTAGCTTTAATTTTGTATACGTGTAATGTAGCATCACAACTTTCATAGATTGCTTTAAATATTAGTGGAGCTTTCAGTGAAAGGTCCCATCTCTTCCTCTTACAGCTTAAGCCTCAGCCACAGTAACTTAACTTAATTATACTGGTTCAGGAAGTCGTAAAGACTTGTAACACCAGTCTGTCTGGCACTCGAGCAGCAGAAAAACGAAAGTAAAAGTAACTCTAAACTGGGTAATTACCGAACCGATATTAATATATAGAGAAGATCTTAGCTGAACAATATCTATAAATGCCACATGGTTAGACCTTTAAATGGTTTACAGTTAGTCAATTGTTCCGAGGCACCAGTCCCGTGAATGTCCGACATGATACAGCTAAAAGCCAAGTTTAATGTCTGTTACCGCTCGATAGAATATCAGTGACGGAGAGAGCACTGGAGTTTGAACTCCGAATCTACTGATCCGCTGTCAAACAGCTTGCTGACAGGCCATCCTCTACCTTTACTATCAATTAATAATAATAATTTAATAATTATTAGTACTTATTATTATATATAATTAGTAATTATTACTAATAATTATTAAGAATTAAGTAATTTTTAATTATCCGACCGATAATTCTAATATCTATTAGAATCACGACCTCCAGAACATGCATTCATGACGTTACCCGTCACTCTACACTGCACAATGAGCTATTGAGACATTGTATACCCGGTAACACAGCTACAGTTCTACGAACCTCTTTATCTTTAATTGAAATGTCTGCGTTAGTTGAATCCAATAAAACATGCAGCTCTAATTTGAGTTTTTATTCTTAAGTTACCGTGATTTAATGCGAGAGTTTTATCGTCAATCGCATACGTTTACGAACTTTGCTCTCTTAGATGTTGTTTTCGTTATTTCAAGGTGAGGACCCCCTGACGTAAGGCGAAAGATACCATCTTAAAGATCATCAACTCTGATTATTATTTCTACTTCAGTAAAATTAAAACTAAACACTAAACTCAAGAAAAATTATTAATAATGTTGTACAACAATAGAGACACGTCATAAATATGGTTTAAAATAGCGACATGTTTAAATCAGAACTTCGTTAGAACATTACAAGCAGAAATCTCCAATACGAATTTGTCTACATCTTCTTGTGTAATCCGTCATAATGATATAAAATACACAACTTATATTTCAAATTAAAATCATCATCATCTCTTGAATTCCAGTTTAACCAGGGTTGAGCCTTAGTAAACTTTGTAGCAATTTCTGAAGACTAGGCGCCCATCAAGCGAATGCCCTTTCTGATGTTGGTTTCGATCTTAGTGCTTTGTCGCCTTCTACGACACACTGTACTGCACTGCAATGTACTGCACTGCACTGTACTGCACTGCACTGCAATGTACTGCACTGTACTGCATTGCACTGCACTGCACTGTACTGTACTGCACTGTACTTCAATAATGCACTTCTTTACAGTGCTGTACTTTCAGACACATTTTAAATAAAATACATCCACAAAATCTACATAAAGTTATGATAAATAAAAGGCGTGGTTGAACTGATATTAAGGAGATGCGCCCACTCGCTGATAATCTACACAACTGAACTCTATAACTATCTCACTAGTGTTCATCCTAAAGGACGCGTCCTAGGCTCATGTGACCCATGCACAGTTAGCTGTACGTTCATTTAGGAGCAGTCCATAGTGCTACACAGAGACCAAGTCTTCGCCCTTCCTTTCTCTTTACCATCTAAGCGCTCACCTTTGATGGATAAAAACGTCATCATTTGAATGCTATACAAACACTCTTATTAAGTATTTTTATAATTTGTACATGTGTTTATTGCTTTCTGTTTTGCTATTTGTAAATGTGAAAGTTTTCAGCGGTATGTCAGATTTCATGTAATAAACGAATATATACTGATTATTCACTGAACTCTAATGTATAATTTATTTTAGATAAGCAAGGCTTGTGAAATGTTTCTTCAATCTCAGCAGGATCGTTCCTCACATACGTTCAGTATTGACTATTGACTTCTTGTCAACAACAAGCATTAGCTACACTTGATATCAACAAATTATTCTACAATACACATGTGCTTTGCATAATTATAATATAAAATAAAATAGGATATATTGATACATAGACAAGTAATATATCAAATAAATCAGTCCCCACACAACTCAATCAACACTGACAATTGTACAGTTAATAGAACGAAATGTTAAACACTTCAGCCACGACATTATAGAGGTGGAGTGATGTATACATAGGGTAGTCAGAGAAGGGGTGATGCATACATAGAATATTCAGGGGTGGGTGGTGTATATATAGTATAATCAGGGATGGGTTGTGTGAATGGGGGGGTTTAACAAGGATTGGAGGTGTATGAACGGACCCAGGGGTGAATTAAGCGACGGGTGAAGCAAGGGATCTCGTTAGATAGAACTCTCTAGAAAGTGTCAGTAGGATGGATGAGTGTAAACAGAGCAAATAAAGAATAAAACAGAACAGATGATAGACTAAACACACATAACAGTCAATACAGCAATAGAGCAAGATGTTCTCATTGATATTCTCATTGCCTATCATCACAGTAGAGACATAGTCAATACATCAACGTCTTAGCGACAACTAGACGAGCTGATCCACCTAAACCTAATACAAGGGGTGGAGCTAGCCGTAGAGGGGTGGAGCTAGACGTAGAGGGGTGGAGCTAGGTGTAGAGAGGTGGAGCAAGGAGTAGAGGGGTGGAGCTAGACGTAGAGGAGTGGAGTTAGACGTAGAGAGGTGGAGCTAGACGTAGAGGGGTGGAGCTAGACGTAGAGGGGTAGAGCTAGGCGTAGTAGTTGGGTGAGACGAGCAGGTCAGTGAGCACAGACAACTGATCGTCTGTAAACTTGTGCTTGTGTTCCTCCACCCAGCTGTCCATGTGAGTTCTCTTGAATCCTGCCATAGTCTTCTTCACTGTCATCTACACATACAAACACACATACTTACACAAAATTCAAATACACAGCAAGCTTTCCATGTAAGTTCCTTAAAGTTCACAATTTTATCTTTTCCGTCACCAACAATACAGAAAAAATACAGAGACACACAAACACAGAAAGACAAACATGGTTATCTATGGGCACCTGAGGTTTCGTTGACTCTGGACCAACTGTTGAACAGTCTACCTGCTGGTCTTAGACAGGCTGATCTATCACTGCTGAGCTTTCAGCAGAAGCTTAGCACAGTTTTGTTCACTCGTGAATATAATTAACTACTTTAAAAAGTAAAGTTTTTAAAGTTTTCAATTATATTCATGCTTTAACTTTGGCGCTACTGTGGCTTATTGCATAGAGTGGCGCTCATATAAATTCACTTATTATTGTTCTGTAATAAATAGGAAGAGAAAGAGAGTGGTACCTGTATTGGCTGTGGGTCGTTGAGGTGATTGCTCAGTGTCATCAGTATGCTAGGCAGTATGTCAGGCACGCTGTATGGATGCGCTAGTATACAGGCACTGAGGCCTAGCACACCAGCATGACGCCTTGTCAGTCTATCCTCGACTCCACCCACTGCAGTGCTGCTGCTGCTCTCTACAGCCCCGACACTCTCCCCTGACTCCGCCCCTCTAACACTCCCATTGGCTGATCGCTCTGCCCTGTTCTTCTTGATTGACGTGCGGCAGAGCTTCTCAAAGTGTTTCTACATACAGGACAGATAGCATGATGAGACACACACCCCGCCTCAATTGAACGTCACGTCAGCCTGTGACGTCACACTATGACTTCAGAAATGTCACACTGTGACGTCAAGAAAGCCACTCTGCTATCTCAGAGATGTTTTCGGTTTTCAATCAGTGATGTGACACTATGAACTATGAGGCCCTGATTGTAGCAATGTCCTGTACTGCACTGTACTATACTGCCCTGTACAGTAATGTACTGCAATGCACTCTACTGTACTTTAATGTTCTGTACTGTACTTCAATAATGCACCTTACTGTGCTATACTGTACTGCAATGCACTCTACTGCACTGTTCTGTACTGTACTTCAATAATGCATTTTGCTGTGCTGTACTACACTGTACTTCACTGAACTGTGTGGCACTATTTTTATCTAAAATATAATGATAGAAACAATATAAAGACTGAAAGCAGACGAGAGACTGTGATAGGCTGAGAGATGCAGAGAGATAAAGACTGATTCAGAGTCTTTAAGTCCCTAACATCTTCCCTGGATGAGGAAACGGACGTTAAACCTTTATTATTATTATAATGTATATATATATATATATATATATATATATATATATATATATATATATATATATATAGAGAGAGAGAGAGAGAGAGAGAGAGAGAGAGAGACTCACAATGAGCTGCTCGTTAAGCTCTATGTATCCACACTGTATGAGACCTGACAAAGTTACACCCGCCATCTCACGCACCTACAATCAATCAGTTAATCAATCAATCAGTCAGTCAGCTAGTTAATTACTATATAAGTTAGTCAATCAATCAATCGGTCAATCAACCAGTCAGTCAGTCAATTAATGAATCAATTAATCAATCAAGTAATCAGTCAATCAATTAATCAGTCAATCAGTCACTAAGTGCTATAGGCTGAGCAGAGCTTGACTGGTGGTAGAGGATCTATGTAAGAATCTTCTGCTAATGAAATCAAGAGATGAAACAAGATAAGCATCATATTAGAGTCACTGGAGCAACTAAACCAACAGTAACATAACGACAACTAGATCACCTATACCGTTACTTAATAAGTGAGGGGATATGTAATCACTTCTATAAGATCAATAGAAGTGAGGAAACAACACAGAGAGACAAAGAAAGACAGTGAGACATATAGAGAGAGAGAACTACAGAGAGAGACATAGAGAGAGAGAGAGAGACCTAGAGAGAAAGTAAGACAGAGAGAGCAGTACAAGGAGACACACCTCTAGCCTGCTATCAGTGAGACGGGACAGAACAAGTTGACGTATTCTACTGCTGACATCTGGTGACTGAACGAAGAAGAGGTTGTAGAAGACAGAGATCTGACAGTAGATGAGCACGGCCATCCTAGCGTGCCACGACTTCTCCATCCCCGCAGTCTGTTCCACCGCACCCAGCATGGCGGGCAGCGATAGACTGCTCACCTGCCCCACTGCCATGTACGTCAGCGCTATCACGCACTCAGACTGCAGCTCAGGGTCCTTCGTCTCGCTCTCGAGCATACAGGCGAGCGGCAGGATGGAGTACATCTCCTCCGACACGCACTGAAACATCCTGCTGTACGTGCCCTGTATCCACTTCAGCACAGTCTTACACAACCTAATCTTCATCTTCCTCTTGTCATCCTCACGTTTGACCTCTGACGTCTCCTCGCTCTCTCTCTTGACCTCTGACGTCTCCTCGTTCTCTCTTTTGACCTCTGACCTCTCCTCGTTCTCTCTCTTGACCTCTGACCTCTCCTGGTTCTCTCTTTTGACCTCTGACCTCTCGTCGCTAGCCGATGACTTGCCTCCGTCGCTAGCGGCGCTGGTTGCTTTGGTAACCTTATCGGCAGTGGTGATGACCTTGTTGCTGGAGGTATCAGTGGAGTCATCGGAGGCAGGCTGGAGTGAGGAGAGCTGAGGGAGAATCATCTCAAAGAACTCGCTGCGTGAGGGAGAGAGAGTGGAGGGGGGGCTGGTGAGAGGCAACCTGACGTCGTAGAGAAAGAGGTTGACCAGCGTGCTGCCCACTCTATCTCTCACCGCTTTGTACGGGTGGTAGACATGCGGCAGCAGATAGTCAAACAGCCGGTGCAGCAGCTCAGCCACGCGCCACTCCTGCTGAGCCAGCAGACTCTGTAACAAGAAGAGACGACTAGAATCAGAGAACGACCCTCCCTCCCCGCTCAGAGGGTTGTCCATGAGGAGCTCAAGGAGCGGGGAGATCCTGCGGGGGTCCATGTTCTCAGAGCAAGTAGCCAGGCAGGTGCCCCAGTCCCTCACTGACTCTACGCTCAGACTAGCGAAGGCTCGGCTGATCAACGGCAGCACCCACCCCCACATAGCGGTTAGCTTGTCGTACGTCCAGTGCTTCGAGCCTCGCACCAGCCCGGCTATTATCTCAGCGGCACAGCGCTGGCTCGTCTCCATTGTATCAGGGGAGGAGTTAGAGACCAGTCTCTCTAGGTGCTGCTTGAGAGCATCCGTTACCACGGCGTCGTCATAGTTACCGAACAAACCCTTGAAGAGGAGGTAGCGCCTCTGATGGAACTTGTCCTTACCCTTGTTCTCCTCTAGCGTTAGATATCTCATCAGCTCCGCTAGGAACGACTCGTTGGTGAAGTGTCGCAAGAGAACAAGCTCCGCCTCACTCATCTCATTGGCCGCTCGGCCTAACTTGGGCTGCTCGTGGGCGGGGGCATAGCTCTTCATGTCGCTGGGCCAGACGTAGTAGCCCCAGTGAGTCTTGTCTACAAACACCATCTCATGCCACTCTCTCTCACTCGCTGGCTGGGTCTCTCTGGTGTACTGCAGCCACGCGTTGTCAGGCCTGTCACCAGCGTGGGCGGGCTCTAGCGCAGGCAGTGGGGCGGAGCCTGTGGTTGATTGACAGGGCCGGGCACACCCAGCTATCTGATAGGGGTCTATGGTGACCTTGACGTGCCTGCGCCGGTGCTGATGTAAGATAGAGGACACAGCATTGATTGAGATTTTCCTCACGTACAGTGTCTCGCTGATGAGGTTCTTAGTGAACAACTCCACCGCTCCAGTCGATAGCCTCACGTCCAGTCTTATGAGTAGAGTCAGCATCTCTAGACACACCTACAGACACGCCGTCATACATGTAGACATGCCCACATACACGTAGACACGCCCACATACACGTATACACGCCCACATACACGTAGACATGCCCACATACACGTAGACACGCCCAGATACACATAGACACGCCCATATACACGTATACACGCCCACATACACCTAGACACGCCCACATACACGTAGATATACCCAAAATTCATCAGACATGCCCACATACTCATAAAACATGCAATTGAATAATTACAATTATTGTACCTGATATTATCCGATAAATATATAAAATATACTGAAGGCAATGGTTGGTAATGATAGCAATAAATATACATGTATTCAGAAATGACTATTTAGAAAGATGCATTCAGTGCAATTAACTAATTTTCGGCACCAAATTCCTGATCTATTTTCAGCATAATAATACATTTAGACTTGCCCTTTATTTTCTTTTGTCGTTCTTATAATGTCTGTGGACTTATTCTGCGAATAAAATACATATAATATATGCTCCACTCAAAGCTGTAAAAGTATTGTTAACGTTAATTTCCTCAATTGAAAGCGATGTCATTTACTGGTAGCTCAGGAATTGAACCCTGCACATACTGATCCGCAAGTGTCAACATTGTTGTATTAGTATCAGGAGGTTTAGTACCTGACAGTACTTCACCAAGCAATCAGAAGTGTCAATACTGGTGTATTAGTATCAGGAGGTTTACTCTATCAGTGACATCTAATGTCGGTAAAATATTCTACCGCGGAGCAGTATGAGTGGGGTTCAAAACCTGGGCATGCCCGTCACCGACATCGCATTCGAGTGAGGAAACTGACGTTAACATCAGCTTTTTGTTTAGAATACCTGATAGTACTTCCAGCCTAGACTACCCGATGTCGCCAGCTGCACCAGCGTGTCAACGACGTCCTCGTAACATCTCCTGTTGTACTCGTTCCTCTCTCTCTCGCTATCTCTCGCTCTCTCCATCTCTTCCTTAGTGGCAGCAGGCAGGCTAGGGGCAGGCAAGCTGCTGCTGCTGACGTCATCAGAGCAGCTGCTGACGTCACGAGAGCAGCTGTGCTCAGCTGAGCCCCACACGAGCCCAGCTACGTGCACGGCCTGCTCGTGCACAGTCAGCGCTATCTCCGTGCTCTCGATATCCTTGTGCAGCTTGTCGATGATGTTGTCATACAGACGGATCATCGACGGTCTCTCGCAGTTCTGCAGTCGGATCATCGCCGGCCACAACATCCTCATCACCTCCCAGCTGCGTCGAGTCACGAGCGAGTTCTTGTTCTGCCCCAGGATCAGGTAGAGCGCACCCTTCAGCTCATGTCTCTCCACGTCCCCGCTGTCACTCAGGTGCTTCGTGATGTCCCCGAGCAACGGCCGGTACGAGTAGGCAAACGTGTGGAAGGCGTGGCCTAGCACCATCTGGGCGGTCTTACGCACGAGCATGTAGCGACTGATGGCGAGACGGAATAGATCGCTGAAGAGTTGCTGATGTAGCGCTGTGAAGTTCTTGGCGGACTGATTGCTGCTCCTCATCTCGTGCTGGAGCTGTATCCTGTCTAGCAGCACGGACTCTATATGCCGCTTCTTGCCCGTCAGCCTGTTCTGCAGCATGCTCTTCACCATGCCCCTGTTCTTCCACCGCCCCTCAAACTCCTCCCTCGCTGATCCGTGGTAGTGCAGCAGACTGTTGATGATCGTGATGACATGGATCAACGACTTGGTGTCGTCCTCACTGTGGGTCAGCAGGTGATCGAGCAGAGGATTGAGAGCTCGTGCTATCACTACCCGCACGTTCTCTCCCAGCAGAGTAATGCCATCGTCGTCATCGCAGCGAGCGACCTGTGAGAACCTCCTCAGAGCCACCTCGCTGTCCACTATGTGCACGGCAGGCTGGTTCCACTGAGGCAGCAACGCTCCGGCTCCTATCAGACAGTGCAACACGATGTTGAGCGACTGCAGGAGGTCATCTCTCACCAGAGCGGCTGAGCCGCTGATGTGCCGGCTGATGCGGCTTAGCTCTGACTCGAGGAACAAGCCCAACAGCTCTGAGGCCACGTCCACTTCTTCAGTGCCTGGTATATGCCAGGAGACGTTGATCTTCCTCAGGTTAGTCCAGCGACCCCAGTCCCTCGTGGGCACGTGAGGTCTAGACTCAGCATCGGTCGTGGCCAACCCATCAGTCCACTGATCAGAGATGAGCCACTTGCCCAGGGTGCTGTGAGGAGACAGATTGTTGTTTAGCGGGTAGATGTTAGTCATCTGTTTGAGCGTGTTACGCAGCAGCGTGCCCGCCAGCAGCAGCACGTCCTTGCACTTTACGTGCAGCGTGTTCTCCAGCACTGCTCTTATCTGATCAGCGTGCGGCACCAACGTCTTCCCGTCACAACGCACAACCTCAGACAACAGCTTGAGGTTCCACAACAGCTCGTTGTCAACACGTTCATCACGCTTCACCTCCTCCGCCTCACATCTCTCCAGTATCCTCTCACACAGCTCAGGGACAAATCTCCTCACCCCCAGGGAGGGGTTCACCCTCACCGCTGCCTGCACCACCCCTGCAGCCAGCCTGCCTGCGACCTTCACCTCCAGCACTGACTGCATGACGAACCTGTGGATCCTGGACAGCGCCTGCTCGTAGATAGGCCTGGAGGAGTTACGGAGGATGGAGTAGGTCACTCCGCTGATACACAGCTCCAGCACTGCCTCATCTTCCCCTAGTGCCGTGCTCGTGACCTCAGTGGCAGTCGCTGCACTGCTGTCTGCGCGCGTGTGCTGATGTATGCACGCCTCTATCAGCGCAAAGATCCTGTCGAACACCTGCAGCACGAGGCTCTCTAGCTGAGAGGTGGCGCAGCAGAGCTCTCGCTCCACCTCGTTCAATCCAGCCACGTGCTCACCGGCATTGGAGCAGTCCACCAGCGGGATCAGCGTGGACAGCGTCGCAAAGAGGTGAAAGGTCAGGACGCTCTTCTTGAGGTCGTTGGGGTCAATGCCGGGGAGGCAGAGCGTGAGGAGAGGTATCACGTGTTGTCGCCCCTCGGGGTACCAGCGTGGGTTGTCTAGCAGGGACCTCGACACACTCACTATGCACTGTAGACAGGCAGACAACCGATGTGGCTCGGTCAGTGTCTCTAGTGCTGGGTAGGTTCTCTCTAGCAGTGGGGGCAGCACAAGCTCTGGTCGCAGACAGGCGGCGTAGTGCATTCCTGACGTTATCTCAGGGCTCCCCGTCTTGTTAAACATGGCCGTCAGCAGGATCGGCTTAATACTCTCCACGAAACAGGTGATATCATCATTTGAGAGCCGAGCGGCTGCGTCAGGACGTGGAAGCCAGGACTGCCAGTATCGCTCTCTCTGTACCCGTCGCACCACGCACTCTGGCAGCTTAGCCAAGAACTTGAGGAGCTTTGTCGTCCAGCGCCCATAGTTAGAGGGGTGATAAAACGACTCTAGGGCCCTGAAGAGCTTGTTGAGATGTTGTTGAACACTGCTACCGTTACCCAGTATCGACGCAATAGCGACGCAGACGGGCCTGGGATCATAGCCATTGCCACCTTTGCCCCCGTTTGGCGTGACGTTGATGCTGGCTTTGCCAACGGGTAGACTGAACGAGCGCAGAACAGAGAGGAAGAGCTTGGGGAGGTGCGGCTCCCAGTCTATGCCACACCCCACGCTGTCCTCCGCTAGACGACTCAACAGTCTAACGAGCAGAGGCTCCCAGCCCGTCACGTTCTGCCACGCCTGCCACAGCGCCGTCAGCTCATCAAACCACAGCCTCACCGTCACGTCATGCTCCTCGGGGTACACCCGCGTGGGCAGGAACATCTCCAGGAAGTACACGCCCTCGTCCATTGACACGTCAAACGGGCAGAGCAGCGGTCGCCATTCCTCGAGCATTTCTCTCGTAGCGGCGGCGCTGAAGTAGACTCGGCAGCACTGTATCGTGTTCTTGAGCACTGCCTCGATGTTGGCAGGCAGCAGAACCAGACCGAGGCCCTCGTGTGACGAGTAGACTGCCTCCTTGAGAAGTTTGTGGAGAGGTCGCCACGGTAACTCTAGCTCCCGCCTCGAGATGAGCTCTTGTTTCTTTAGCAGAGAGCTGAGCAGCTGAGCAAACTTAGAGACCATGCTGTAGTCGAGCTCAGGTATGACGAGCAGCTCGTACGTTAGCCTTACAAACAGTATGTGATCCTCCTTGCTGAACTTAAAGCCGTAGAGCCTGATGTACTTAGAGAGCTGACTCGCCCAGTGGGTCACGCCAATCTTGATGTCTCTCAACTGTACTGCTCTGGCCAGGTTTGCCTTGATCTCCGCCAGCTGATTATTGGATTCCTCATCGAGCTTGTCGGCATATGGTAGCAGCCTGTTGTAGGGGTTCTCTCTCTGAGGTTTGAACCCCAGAGCTCCCTCTCTCTCCTCCACTCCCTCCCTCTCCCACCTGTCATCCTCCTCTCTCTCTCTTTCCACCTCTACGTCCCTGTCTCTCACCCTGTCCACGCCTGGCATCGTCTCTGCGGAGAAGTTTGAGCAGCTCTCAAGGAGGCTGAATTCAGAGGAGGCTTCGGAGGAACCTCTGATGATGAACTCTGCCATACTGAGTTCTTACGTTAACTTCTATGAATAGTTGCCACTATGTAACATAATATATGTAATAATTGTCCTAAAAACAGCAACAAAAATATATCACAACATAATATGCATACTGGTACTAAGAATTTATAATATATGCATACTATATGAATACATAATATGCATAGTGGTACTATGTATATTTGTTATCTGTGAACAGGATTATATACACACTGCTAATAGTCAAAATTGTACTTTCTGCTTAACACTGGCAGTTCTATTTATGAGCAAAAGTTTAAATGGCTAAAATATCTGTTTATACCTATAAAGCTTAAGCACTACAAATGTAGTTACATGTTGATGTAGAAGGGAAGGAAGATATTAGGAAACTTGAGGCATTGGAAATGTGGATTTGGAGAAGAATGGAGAGGATTAACTGGACTCAAAAGGTTACAAATGAGGAAGTTCTGGAGAGAGTTGGCACAGATAGACAGTTGATAAATTTATTAAGAAATAGGAAGAAGAGTTGGATAGGACACATTCTAAGGGGGATAGCCTATTAAAAGAGGTCATAAAAGGTAGAATGGAAGGAAAAAGAGGCAGGTGGGCCGAGATTAGGTATGTTGGATGATTTAAAGATCCACTCATATGTGGAAATGAAGAGGAAAGAGAAAGACAGAGAAGAGTGCAGGCTTTATATACCATGGATCTGCCAATAGGCAGTGCACTAAGAGAGAGACTGATGTAGTGCATCTAACCAATGACAGCTCAGATCATTGTGTTGATCCATCCATCAGTTTAACTTGTACACAATAATTAACTTCTTATTCAATAGAGATTTAAATTCTTGAATACAATAACATAATAATCCTGTCATTGGTTTTTACACATCAACTGTTGGAGTTTCTAATCTTTGATTTAAAATCCGAGTTTTAATTAATAGGGAGTCAAACAAGTAATAATATGGGCACTATTCACTGCCCCTGTGTATTAACTATTATCATCACGCTGTCAGATCTCCTATTCCATTTCTGACATATCCCTCTGAGCCTAATTGATCATTCCTAAATATGTTAATAAATTCCTTATATCCAATATACATTCTCTCTCTAATAAATTAACTGATACTTACTAATCGTACAATCTGATGGGCTTGTGCATTGAATAATAAGTATATTTTTATCAACAGTAGAAGCTTCTTGGAATGATGGCATTATATATCATAAATTGGATTAAAAGAATATTATAAAATAATTTAATAAATGTCTGAACAAAGACATATTGAGAGAGGTTAAATCTTACCATTTAGATTATTCCAAAAGCTTTGAAAAATTACCTAAATAGATGTAAATTAAACAAGTGTTGCATAGTCTACTATATAATCTAAGTATGTTTCTGCCTAACGATCGTTAAACTAATGACAAGGACTAATTAGGCACTTATTTATAGCTGATGTAAACAAATCTCTAATAACGATGACAGAGCGGACGCCATCTTTAAATCAAAAACAAAAAACCACACTTGTGGGTTGTCCGAGACAACATCGATAGGTCTGAAAATCAAAATCTGATCCAAAGATCAGGATAGTTGCTCTATGATCCACCGATTCTGATGCTACCATAGTCAATAATATCATCGAGCACTATGAAATCAAAATCAACAGACGATCGAGCCTAATGAGTGGTCAAATACGCATAGAAAGGATTAAAAAGTTTTATTGTTGCCCGGCCCGCAAATTATATACATGTATACCTAATTAGTGCTAGATTTTGAGACAGACTCCCTCTATGCAGCCATCTACTAGGTCCTCTAAGTTAATTACTCTAGAGCGACCTAGCATCCCTTCTCGCAGTAAGCTCTCCAAGCGCTCCTTCCAGCACACTGCTCCTCAGATCTGGAATTCTCTTCCTTCCACTTTACTCACCCCCTTATCTTCTCCTGATCATCCTTTCCTTTCATATGAACAGTTTCATAGACGGTTGAAGGGTTTTCTCTCAGACCTCTCCTATTCAACCATTGCACAGGAACTGAGACCAACACGTAAACCTCCATTCCACTAGTACCTTTCCTCGGACTGACTTCGCGAATTTTGGCTTGCACAACCAGCCCAGGGCATTAAAAAATAACCCAATCAACACTGCCGAGTGAGACTTAATAAACTAATTAGGCAGGAGATGGCACCAGCGCTGTTAGAGGCGACCAACGAGAAAAAGCCTTTCAATGGAG